>WBNM01021424.1:27061-81808 GCA_013399055.1 Ramphastos sulfuratus | reverse complement strand
TTCTATGATTCTATGACCCAGGAAACTACAACTCAGTAAGCCTCGCCTTCATCTCTGGGAAGGGGATGGAACAGCTTACTCTGGATGTCATTTCTTAGCATGTGGAGGAAAAGAACATGACCAGGCATAGTCACAATGGATTCACAAGAGGAAAATCATACCTAACCTATGTGATAGTCTTCTATGATGGTCTGACCAGTTGGGTAGATGAGGGGAGAACAGTGGATGTTGCCTGCCTTCACTTCAGCAAGGTTTTTGATACTGCCTTCCAGAACATTCTCATAGATAAGCTTAGGAAGTATGGATTAAATGAGTGAATAGTGAGGTGCATTTAGAACTAGCTGAATGACAGAGCACAAAGGGTTGCAATTAGCAGTATAGGGTCTAGTTAGAAGCCTGTAGCTAGTGGTGGCTCCCTAGGGTCAGAACTGGGTCCAGTTTTGTTCAACATATTCATCAGTGACCTGGATAAAGGAACAGAGTGCACTCTCAGCAAGTTTGCTGATGGTACAAAACTGGGAGGTGTGGCTGTCACACCAGAAGATTGTGTTGCTATTCACTGAGACCTGGACAGGCTGGAGAGTTGGAGAGGTGAACTTCATGAAATTCAACAGGGGCAAATCTAGAGTCCTGCACCTGCGGAGGAATAACCCGTGCATCAGTACAGATTAGGGGTTGACCTGCTGGAAAGCAGCTCTGTGGAGAAGGACCCTGGTAGTGTTGGTGGACGGGTATTTTGGGGTACATTGGAAGTGTGGCCATCAGGTCGAGGGAGGTTCTTCTCCCACAATGTTTTGCCCTAATGAGACCACATCTGTGGTATTGTGACCAGTTCTGGGCTCCCAGTTCAAGAGAGTCCAGAGGAAGGCCATGATTAGGGAACTAGAGCATCTCTTAACAAGGAGAGGTTGAGAGACCTGAGGCTCTTTAGCCTCAAAAAGAGAAGACTGAGAGAATCTTATAAATGCATATAAATATCTACAGGGTGGAGGTCATGAATATGGGGCAAAGCTCCTCTCAGTGGTAGCCACAGGAGCAGGAGCAATGGATACAAACTAGAGCATAGGATGGTTCATCATGTGAACGGAATGTAAAACTTCTTTACTTTGAGGGTGACAGAACACTGGAACATGCTGCCCAGAGAGGTTGTAGAGATTTTCAAAACGTACCTGCATGTGTTTCTGTGCAACCTGATACAGGCATACCTTCATTAGTAGTGGGGCTGGGCTTAGATAATCTCCAGAGGTGCCTTCCAACCTCTATGATTCAATGCTGAGGCTGTTTCCACCATAAACATCATCTTTCATCCTATTTCTAAAGCAAATGGTGGAAGATTCACCTGTGGGGTTGCCTAGCCCATCTGTCATATCAGATTAATCTTGGCTTTCTAGCTGTTGCCACGCTTCTTAGGAATTTGCTCCCAGCACTGTTTTTGAATTAGTTGGTACAATACCAGCTCCCTGTGGTCAGACGTAGAATGGTAGGTAGGTGGGTAGCTTGCAGGTAGCCTACACTACCTATGCACAGGACCAGTTTGTGTAAGATTTGGCAAAGGGCTTTGTCTGAAGTTGACTTTATTTATTTATTTTTTTTCTGCAGACAATTTATGGATGTTTCAAGAGCAGAAATGCTCAGTTTCTCCTGGCACCGGCAGGAGAACTAACTTTCAGTATCTAAATCAAATCCTGTACTAAAATATACTGGTGATAGCTCTAAAATAACTCAGCAATGCCATTTATGAGGAGACTCTTACACTGGTCATGATTCATCTAGCTTTTGAAAGGTTCTTAGATGAAAAGAAAAAGGGAAAATATTTCAGAAAGTCATGTGTCTTGTGGATTGAGGCAACCAACTGATTGGGAAGAGAAAGGAAAAAAAATATGAAAGAATAGAATCTGTAGCTCAGTCATTTAATGCAAAATAGAATCAGAGGTGACAGGCTTGTAAATGGAGCAGTTCACGTTTGGGAAGTAATAAAAATTTGAGATTTCACAAAAAGTCTGGAAAATAATTAGCCTTAGCTTCATTTGTGCACTTCCTTGTGTTACATAAGGACTTTTCTCTCTGTCCTCAATACAAAAAGTACACAACACCAAGTCAACAGTTTTCGTAGATCTGTCATGATGTGGTCAGTGGTTTGTGTTTTCATTATGCTTTTAATTAAAAAAAAAAAAAAAAAAAGCTTTCCAGTGAATTCCTAAACCATTCCCCAAAATCTGAAAACAAAAATCCAAGTTGGTCATCTCAATTTCATTAGAGACTGGAAATAATTTTCTTATAGACATCAAAGTTGTCTTGTCTACATAGCAAGACAAGAGACTGAGAGATGCTTGTGTAGATCTTTAGGGTGATACTTTTATACTTAAGAACAACTTGCCTTTATATGTGTTTGTGACTGGTTTTCTGAGACATCCTTTTATGAAGAATTATGTCCAAACGCAAAGAGAAGCAATGGATGTTTGTATTCTCATATGTGTAGATCAGGCCTCTTCAGATTTGTTGCCATTGCAGAAACTTCGTATGATATGTTCATTTGGTGCCTAAAATTAAAATATCTTTTCACTGTCTTTTGTTTTTCTTCCTACTGGCACATTTCTATTACACATTTAGTAATCTGGTGATTTCTGACTTTCTTATATTAACAACATCTTCTCTGAAAATATCCTTTCTACCTGTACTCCCTTACAGGAAGGCTGGAGGGGGGCTCTTCCTAAGAATGTATAGTGATGGGGCAAGGGGGAATGGTTTTATGCTCTGGATGAGTAGGTTTAGACTAGATCTTGACAGTGAGGTCTTCAATGTGAGGGTAACGAGACTTGGGAATAGGCTGCCCAGAGGGGTTGTTGATACCCTCTCCTTGGACATGTTCTAGGCCAGGTTAGACAAGGCCTTGAGCAACGAAGTCTAGTTAGAAGGTGTTCCTGCCCATGGTGAAGGAGGCTGGAGTAAATGATCTCTAAGGTCCCCTCCAACCTAAGCCATTCTATGATGATTCTGTGATGACGATTGTGAAAGTTCTTGCAGTCAATGATGTAAGAGATGTGCACCATATATGAGGTGACTTTATGCTAATAAAGGTAAAAAAGAGGAAGAAAGAATCGTTTTATCGTGACTGAGAATTCTCTTACACTAATAAAGTACTCAACATACCTTGAAAAGTGTGCCTACCAACAGGGACACTGCAGTTGCAATGAATGCTACAGAATGTCAAACCTGCTGACTCCTAGATAAGCTTTCTTGAAGAATTTAAGTAAGGTTTTGAAGTGTCCTTTCTGTGTGCTGAGATGGCTTTCGTAACACAGCTCACATCTTTTCAGTGCAGCAACTGGAGTGCAAATGTTAAGGCGTATCACACTGCGCAAAGGCAGAAGAGTTGTTTCTTAGGAATGGTTTTCTTTTATTAGTCTATTATAATCTAAATACTCTCAATAAATAGTAACAAATATTATATTTTTGCTCCTATGTCTGCTTCTTTTCTGTTGTCCTTTAAAATATGCCAAAAAACTAATCAAACAATCAAAATCCAAACCTTGACCCCTCAGAAAAACTCCCAACAAAGCCAACACCCCTAAAAGATCCCAAGCCCAAAGAAACTCTTTAAAATGAGGATAGAAATTTACTCCAAATACTGTTTAATAGTGTTTAATGTTAATAAAGATTCCTTTCAGTCAGAAATTCTGATTTTTAGTAACTGATGAAATATACTTTGTGTGCATAAAATGAGAACATTTTTCTTGCTTTGAAGTTGTTCTGGTCAATATGTGAATAATTTATATATGACTAAAACTTGATGATAGGTAGTGAGAGACAGCTTGATTCTCTCCGTAATGCATATTACTTTGACAGTGCTTTTTGTTGGAGGGTCGGGGGTGGTATAGCTTGGCACAGTCAGTCTTCTTGATACCAGAACTGACAGAAGTTTGCTAACAAATATTTATCATGTTCTGGGTGGTTTAGATTTGTTTTTCTAAAGCCTGTTACCATAGACCTACATTTATGGTACAGTCTAAGTTGATTTCCTTAGTTTATACAACATTTGTCCAATTTAACAAGGACCCACTTCACATAGATCTAAATGAACATCGATAGGGTCAGCTAACTAGATGCTGGATTTGAGAATTTATTTTTTGAAGTAGAAAGTCTTAGATTCCTTGATTGCCCCACAGATGTTGTTTTAAATTCTGAGAGTATTTTACTCATTTTATTCTGTGCACATGGTATAAAGCTGTGATTCTAGTTCATGAGTCATTTATAGGTTTCATTTGTTTGATGTAGTGACTCTTTTTTGTTTGATTTTAATTAGGTTGATGGTAACGCTTTACCAAGATTTGGCTTAGGTCATGTGAAGTGGAAGATACAAAATGTAAGGATTGGGGCAGTTGTCATGTAATGCACGTACTACAGGAAAAAAAAAAAATCTGTTTAGTGCAGGGAAAGACAGTGAAATGAATTATTGGTGTGTTGTATTTTGTCCATTTAGAATCATAGAATGGTAAGGTTGGAAGGGACCTCAAGGATCATCTAGTTCCAACCCCCTGCCATAGGCAGGGACACCTCCCACTAGTACAGATCACTCAAGGCCTCGTCCAACCTGGTCTTGAACACCTCCAGGGAGGGAGCATCCACAACCTCCCTGGGCAACCTGTTCCAGTGTCTCACCACCCTTACTGTAAAGAATTTCCTCCTAACGTCCAGTTTCAATCTCCCGTCTTCCAGTTTAAACCCATTGCCCCTTGTCCTGTCATTGCAAGACCTTGTAAATAGTCCCTCCCCAGCCTTCCTATAGACCCCCTTCAGATACTGGAACTAAACTTTTTCTGCACTGCTATTCAAAACAGGGAAAGATCTTTTCTTAGTATGTAGCATTCAAAACATCAGGATATGGAGCAAGTAAGATTTACATGTCAATAGTGTGATTTGGTGGACCTTGAAGAAAGGTTTTGAGGGAAGGTGTGGGGAAAATGGATGTCTAGGTGAGAAGGCATATAGAGCTGAAAGGATTGGAGGAAGGGAAGAATTTGGCTTGTTGAACCAGTCTTATGATTAGTGTGATTTTAATGTAATCAGTTTGCTTACTTTTGAGACTTTTCTTCTGTGTCTCTTTAAGAAGACTACTAATGTGGTTGGTTAAGTAAGGAACATGCTGACTTTTCTCAAGCGATAGCTAGGGAAAAGTTGGAGGCTGCTGATGCCAAAAATAGCCATCCATGCCAACAGCTCCATAGGAACATTAACTATACTTTGCATCTTGAGCAGCCTTGAGGCATTGACAATGTTGTCCTTGTGTTCAGCATTGGAGGTACTTCAAAATTGCTTCTTTCATAGTCCATTTGTCTATCCCACATTCAGATACGTTAGGAAAAACTGATTGTTGTTTCAGTGTTTCTACAGTTGACTGTAAAAATGGCTCCATAATGCAGCAAGAGAAAATTTTCCTTCTATTTCTTACTCTACACTCAAATAGCATATACAAACAAAGACCGCAAAGTATGTACCTTGGGTAGGTGTTTTCTAAGTTCACAGTGCTACATGGATTTTTACAGGAACTAAATGAATGTGTTATGGGTGCAGTGGTGTTTTCCCTTTTTCCACTGTTCACAGAACTGAGCTGAGCAAATACAACAAATCAGAAAAAAAGGTGAGGAGCAGCACATGCTGGTGATGTAGTTTAAACACATGGTCAGTGAAGCATTACTGTGCAGTGTTTTTACATCTGTATTATCTTTACCTGTTTTCATTGCTTTGCAAAATTGACCACCAGAAAAATGAAAGATGTACTCCACTCTGAATGTTTATGTGTAGTCCAGAACATATAGGGCAGTCTTTACTATGTTCTGCCCTGGTTTATATATAAATAGGCTAAAAAAGGAAATAAAGCAAGCACTGCATGTGGTATGCTTCTCAGTGGAGCTGAATATTGGAAAATGTGTAACTAAAGACACTAGGTACTTAACAGTAACTCCATTAAATGAACTGTGTTGTGGAAACTTAACATGGCAGTGACACCATTTTAATTAATTCTGTGGTAGCAGGAGGTTTCCTGTACACAAGGGAAAACTGACAGTAGTTGCCACATGCAGACAAAGTAGAGCTTTGTTTACTGTTACACTTTTGTATGTGTGACATTTCTGACTATTTCATGACCCAGTTGCAAAGTGTATATAACTCCTTGACCTGGAATTAGTTGTGTGCATATTTAGAGAAGGTAAAATAGACATATTTTAAACCTTTTTTAAAAGCTGCTACTTCATGCCTTCTGCCTTATAACAGAAAGTCCCTTCAATGATCAAATTTCTGATAAATAGTTCTACGTAAGTAATTTGTTTTGGTAACTACTGCCCCATTTTGTGATATTCTGGATTTGTATCCATTCTCACTTGTTTGATGTGATGAATTAGTTATAAAAATTTAGTATTTGGGGGAGAAATGACTACTTTTTGAGCATCAGAGAATATATTCAAACCAGTTAATAATTGGAGTCAAGATTTTTATTAGTAAGTTTATAGGTATAGCAATTAGTTGCTTAGAGCAGGAAGCGAATAATACTCTGCTCTGTTCATCCAGTTTGACCTAAGATGAGGTCTTAATTTATGACCAGACATCTTGGATGTTGTGATCATGCAAATTCATAAACAAGCTTTGGGATTCATCTCTTCTAATGTATTTGACCTAGTTAACTTAGATTGTCCTTCAAGAAGGCAGTCATAGAATAGTTTGCATCGGAGGGGACCTTTAAAGGTCATGTAGTCCAGCCACCCTGCAGTGAGTATGGACATGTTTCACTAGATCATGTTGGTCAGAGCCCTGCCCAACCTGACCTGAAATATTTCCAGGAATGGAACTTCTATTACCTCTCTGGGCAGTGTGTGCCAGTGTTTCACCACTCTTGTGAAAGATTTTGTCCTTATACCTAGTCTAATTCTACTCTGTTTTGGTTTAAACCCATTTTTCCTTGCCCTGTTGCAACAAGCCCTGCTAAAATGCCTGTTCCCCATCTTACTTATAGACCATCTTTTAAGTACTGAGAGGTTATAAGAAGGTCTCTACACAGTATTCTCTTCTCCAGGCTGCATAACCCCAACTTTCTCAGCCTTTCTTCATAGCAAAGGTGTTCCAGCCGTCTTATAATTTTCATGGTCCTCTGGACCCACTCTGAAAAGTTTGTGTCCTTGTGCTAGGGGCTCCAGAGCTGGACGCAGTACTATAGGTGAGGTTTCACTGGAGTAGAGTGGCATAATCACCTCCCTTAATCTGCTCTCCATGCTTCTTTTGCTGTAGCCCAGGATACAGTTGGCTTTCTGGGCTATGAGCACACATTTGCTGGCTCATGTCCAGCTTTTCATCCACTGGTATCCCAAAGTCCTTTTCTTCAGGGCTGCTCTCAATCACTTCATGTTCCAGCCTATATCAATACAGGGATTGCCCTGACTTAGATGCAGGACTTTGCACTTGTCTTGTTGAACCTCATAAGATTTACACTGACCTACTTCTCACTTGTATTAGGACTCTGCATGGTATAGAGTCCCTCAGACATGTCAGCTGCCACCAATCACCTTGATGTCATCTGCAAACTTACTAGGGATGAACTTGATCCTGCTGTCAAAATCACTGATGGAAATACTAAACAGCACTAGTGCCACTAAGGGACCCTTAGTGAGGGATACCGCTTGTCACCAGGTTCTGCAGAGGGCTCGTTGGGTCCCTTGAGAGTCTAGTTGTCATATTTTCACATGAAGTTGAAACGCAGCTGCACATCACTTTCATATTACTGCTCTACTGTGACTAGTTACTTAAAGTATCGTGGAGAGATTGTTCCATTGTTGATGCTGAGGACAGCAGACCATCACATGATCTGAGGATATTGGTCTATGCCCAGAAAGTTTGGGAAGACTAATGGTTACTCGCTAACCAGTTAGGTACAGCTCCCTAAGTAATGAATATGAACTCTGAACTCATCATACCAAGTTCTTGGACTGTACTTGAGATTCCAGAATTCCAGAGATCACTTTCTTTGGAAAGCGATGGTGGCCAGAGTAAGGGTTTAGTAATCTGACATATTCTGATACTCCAAGAGAATCCAAATGGTTCTTGCTTGGGTTTTAACGCAATTGTTGTGGGCTGGCTTAACCTTTTGTGTTAAACTTTCTGTGCTTAGCAGGTCATTGTTGTGAATGCATGACCCTTCTAACTCTCATTTTCTTTTGTCTTAGTCACATCGATCAGACCACAACATGGCAAGATCCTAGGAAAGCCATGCTTTCTCAGATGAACGTTACAGCACCCACCAGTCCTTCTGTGCAGCAGAACATCATGAGCTCAGCATCAGGTAAGTAAAATTGCTATTTATGAAAAAGATGATATGTATGGAGATACCACTAGCTATCTTAGTTGGGGGGGAGGGAGTCCAGGTCTCACAAGTGTCCTTCCAGTTGTCTTGGTTTTAAGCTTTTAACTTGTTGATTTCTGATGCATCAAGCAAGAGGCTGGTATGTGAGGTAAGGAAATTTGTTTAATATTTATTATGTCAACAGAAAATAGACTGTAGTATTTTGGTTTGTGGTTTGTTTTTTTTCAAGTGGATTATTAAGACATCTGCAGAAGCAGAATCTTTGTCTTAGTTTCTTCTGATTGAAAGTGCCATTCGATTTACGGAGACTAGAATTTGCACTGCGTCAATTGACATTAAAGCTTTTGTGCTTCTGCAGTGTTCTTCTGCCTCCTCTTGCTCACTTACTAGGCTTTGTATACCCCCATTAAGTTACATTTCCTGTATTTGTTAGAAACATCTCTTTTTTTCTCCTGTCTTCCCTAAATGGATGAAGCAAACACCTGGAAATTCTTGTTTAGAAGCAGAAATGTTTTGGTTTTCCTCTCATTTTCCTGTTGCTTCCAAATTCCTGTATCATGATAACTATTCCTCTTGCTGAGGAAGCCTGGAATTGTTTTTCAGCCAGTCTGGGAGCATCATCATGAGCAGTAAAGTGTGCTTGCTGTAGAGTCTGCTATATGCTTTCAGACTTCTCTTGTGCTAGTTTTACTGCTGTGCTCTTTTCCTTCTGTGTGTCACGGAGGTTCATGTTTTATTTATTTTCTCAGTCTGATTGTATTTTGTGTCTGCTGTTCTGTATTTCACGAAGGTTATTCTCTGTTGCTGCTTTTTGTTGTCCACTTAGACAGCTTTGTTTCATGGTGCAATTCATATACTGCAGACAATACCCAAAGATTAACAGGCATGACCAAACTATGCTGTTCATGACTGAGTATTAGAGGGGAAGCCAATCAAATGCTTTGCTGGCTACACTAGGAGGCTGGATTATCCTGAAACAAATGAGAGTCCTGTTCAAGTTCAGGAAGTCATGATTCAGAGCAATTAAGATCTCAGGCTCTGATGTGAAAGTATAATAACTGCGATTATTTTTACTGTAAATATATCCCATGAAACCTGGAGCAATAGAGATGGTATTTTTGCAGGAACATTTCTGAGGGAAAAAAAGAGGAGAAAGAAAAAGTCTGGAA
Organism: Ramphastos sulfuratus; assembly: GCA_013399055.1. Lineage (NCBI taxonomy): Eukaryota > Metazoa > Chordata > Aves > Piciformes > Ramphastidae > Ramphastos > Ramphastos sulfuratus. The sequence goes on along the minus strand of WBNM01021424.1, from coordinate 72,292 downwards.
TCATAGAATGGTGTAAGTTGGAAGGGAACTTAAAGATCATCTAGTTCCAACCCCCCTGCCATAGGCAGGGACACCTCCTAGTAGACCAGATGACTCAAAGCCTCATTCAGCGTGGTCTGTTCCTTTGGTCTCTTTTGTCTTTTGGCTCATCCTAAAACTAGATGCTTGGTGTTTGAATATTGATAGAATTCTGTATTTTAAGATAACTCCTCAAATCTTCTATTGTACAAAGAATTAATAGGAAAAAATTTCGATAGTTAAGTAGGATTCACTTTATGTACTTGGAAAGAAATGAAGAGTCCTTAGCTAAAAAAAAAAAAAAAATGCTGGTTATTTGTAAGTGGTAAAACTCTAAGAGAGAATCTAGCAATTAGTACACGAGGATTACCTTTAGAAGAAAATCAAGAATTGACATGTAATTGACTGATGTGTGAGCAAGTGATCCTGTATAGATGATGTTGCTCATGCAATAAATAAGAGACATTAAAATGGGTTGTGTTGTGACTTGAGAAAGTGCTTATTTGACTACAAGTTCATTGAACATTTGTTTTTTATTTCACAGATGATACTGTATTGAATATGAACTGAAAATCTTGTAAAATTAATTTTCCCCAGTGCTCTGAGTTTGATAAAGTACATGAAGAAATCAGGACTTCTGTGTACATGGTTGCGTGTTTATGTAGCATTGTTTTTTTTAGAAGTTTAAATCAGTTGAGGTAGTGTGACTTGGAACTGGCTCTTTGGATGTACCTGCTTACTCTTCACTTACTTCCATTTAGCAAAAGTCTGTTTTGAATTAAATAATACTGGACATGCATTTATTTGGATACGATTCTGATACCTGATTTGGCAAATCTGTGTGCTAACTTTAAATTATGACTGTTTAATTTGTTTTGACTAAAGTCTCATATCTAATTCTATTACTTTTTACTACTGAGTTTATGGTAAATTATGCTTCCTTGGTGGCCTTGTAAAGTGTCTTTTGAGACAAATGAAAAAAATCAAGTAACTGTACCCTTTCAGCACAGTGGAACTTAAATCTGAGTGCTAACATCACAGATACAAGACTACTTAATGTTCTAATGTGGATATTCATTCTCAAGCACTGGGAAATAAAGTTGACACCTTTAAGATAGAAGTTTCCTGTTTTGAAATATTGCTGGCAATGAAACATGTGCTAGTCCTTCTTGTCCTTTCAAATCCTTTCATGAAACGCAGTGGGAAAACCCAAGTGTAAGTATTGTGACAGCTGGAGGTCAGTGACTTGCAAAAAAAGGTCCAAAATTCCACAAGGGAGAATGTTTTCCTTTCTGTACGGTTCATCCTTGTATAGCACTCATTTAATTGTAGTGCTTAATCAGAAGCTGCTGTCGCAGTATCTTTAATTATAGACTGCCACAGGAGCTTGTAAGAAGAGCTGCTGCAGTGAAACGTAAGAAGGTTTTCAGGCCTGTCTTGAAAGCCAGTAGAAGTTTTACCAGTTTAACCAGAGTTAGAATTTTAGCCATCAGCTAGAGTTAAGAACAGGAAAACAAACTGAAGAAAGCAGAGAGAACTCTGAAAGCTGCTGAGATTGATGATAATCCTGTTGAATTTTCTGGATAAATGGGCTAAGTAGAACTGAGGGAAAATTAGGAGGTGTAGTAAGGACAAAGGCAATGATTTTGTGAACAAACTATTTTATGAGTGTTAGTTAGCTTACATGCTTTACAGGAAGTCATCAGTATGTGAAAAGTGAGGATTTTTTCCTACTGGTTTTGGTTCTTTGATTTTTTTTTTGTTTGTTTGTTTGCTTTGTTTCAGTCCTGCTGAGCTTAGCTTGCTACTACACGTAATCAGCTGAAATGTTTGGAGCCATATGTGTGCAAAGAAACACTGTGTTTGTTGGTTAGTCTTCTGTGAAATGGTATTGCATCTTCACATCAGTAATGGAAAGATGACAACTCTGTTACTTCTAATGTGCAATGTACATAAAAATTAGGCCTGTCTCCTCTGATTTTGTGTTTCTAACCATTCTTTGTCTAAAGGTATTGCAGAAGAAACTGTGTTCTTCTGTCTTGATTTAGGAGGGGGGAAAAAAGGTAGTAATAGTGGTTTGTTGTTCTTCTGAGAGACCTCTCCTGTACATTTCTTCCTGAGGTGAAGTTTAGTATTTGAAAGTAAACAATGCCTTTCTTCAACAATTATGCTTGATGCAGCAGAGATGGGATAATAATTGTATTTACATGCTTCCACTCTTCAGATACTCTTACTTCCTGAATCATGCTTGACAGCACTGCTTACTTTATCCTCTTCTGCTTGTGCATAGACATTAGATAACTAGCTTTGGAGCGGGTTACCTGTCTTTGTCTTCTCTTGGCTTTTCTGTTACGCTGCAGTTTTGAAATTGGCTTTCTGATGAAAGTTTGCAGACCTGTTGTAATTCCATTGCCTCTTAGAGTAGGGCCATAGTGCCATGTTAAACATTGGTAGGAAAATGGACACTCAAATTCATAACTCTTGACAATTTTTTTCCCCTTGGAGGGTGGGAAGGTGAGCAGGAATATGCCAGTAACTAAAACAAGTTCTTTCTCTTCTCAAGTTGTTGCTCACTTCATTTGCAGGTTTCCGCTCTTCAGGTAAATTTTGAGTGTTGTGGACTTTGATAATTTTAAACGGCTTTGGAATCACAGTGACAGGTATTGAAGGGAAACATTTCAGCTTTCACAGAGAAAGACAGGAATGTTCCTGGAGGTCAGTGTTTGTATCAGGTGAAGATGATTTCTGCTCATGAAATAGATGTTCTAGTTCCTACGTCATTTAGGTGTATTCTTGTAATATCTAGATACGGAGCAGGGAGCTGTGCTCTGTATTCAAGACTCTGCATTTCATGGTGTATGAAGAAGTAGAAATTCACAAAAATGGAGATGTGCACCAGAGACATGCACACGGACTTTGAAATTTACATGTATCTATGTTAAGTCACAACATTATATAAATATTTAGTCACAGAAGTATGCCTTATCAGAAGTTCTATAAGAATGGCTTACATTTGGAAACTGGAATCTAATTTTTTTATGACCTTGTCTTTAAAAGTGCCACAGTAAATGGTGAATTCCCTAAAAGGGTTGTCTCTCCTTGTGCAAATATTTTCATAGAATTAGAAACTTATGGTTGTGTTTGTGTTCAGGAACCAAACAGAACTAGTAGGAGACAACACCACCGAGATATATTGTTGGTGATAAGTGTTTGCAAAGGATCAAGAGGAAACTGAAAAAGTACTTGGAAAAGAGATCCTCCGGCACTGATAAGTAGGCAGAATCTGGCTCATTAAATCATCTGAGGTATTTGGAGGCCAAGTGTCTACTAATAGGCACTGTTAGAGTCTCTATGTGTATTCAGTGCTCTAAAAGTTTATAGAGTCTTAGGGTCACTAAATGTGCAGCTTTCAGCAGCAAGATGGGTCCATCACCCTAGGTTAGGTGCCTGGGCTAAATGGCCCCAGAATGTCTGGTTTTGTGCAACATGGGCTGTAGTAGTGGTAGAAGTTTTAGTAAGAAGGCCTGAAGAGCAGTAATGCCGTTTATATACATTAAGGCACTAAGCTATCCTGTTAATTCTGTTCCTGTTAGGCTTTTTGAGGGCACAGTGACAGGTAATTACACAGGAATTGTCCTAGATGCCCTGGGTGAATGTATCTTGCTGTTCTTAACCATGGTTTCCCATTTTTCCCTGTGTGTGTCAGACTGCCAGTTACAAAACTAGACACAACAGTCTTCTGGTTCCACAACTGCTCACAGAACCAAGGAAGAATTGCAGAAAGCAGTACTAGTCAGTTTTTGGACTACCATTTCAACATGTAGGGATGACATCAGAAACACAAGACCTGTTACTAGCCAAGGAAGAAAGCAACATCACAATAAATGCCAAAAGTTTTGGGAGAGGAAAATACTGTTTCTGCAGTCCTTAGTGGCACTTAGCAAGGAAGACTTTCTACTACGACACAGACAGGTGACCAGGCACATCTTTCCTTTCCTGTCCACAGCTGCGCATTTTATTTAGAAAGATGAGAGCCTTTGTCTTTAGTAAGATAGTACTCATCAGATCAATGAATCTTGTAAGCAGTATTGTTCCACAAGGAAGGTGGACTGATCAGCTCCTGGCATCCTGCTCCAACGGCATTTTGCTCTTACTTACTACAGAAGAGCATACACTATACTTGGTGTTCAACAGGGCCTCAAGGCTCATTTTGTTTGTTTTTTTCCTAGAGCCAGTTGAGTTTTTTGGCTTTGCCATTCAAAAGATAATTTCTTGACAAGTTTCATCTCTGAAGGATGTAAAACTTAGGACTCTGAGGAGAGTGGTAGTGGTAAGGTCTGCCCACATGGCCAGCATGTTGGCTTAACAGTCAAGAAACATTTTTGGCTTTTCTTTGGTTTCGATGTCTGGATGGTGTGGGACACATTGCTGTGCGCCTGTGCCACAGTTTTATAAAATAGCATCTTGCTCTTTAGTCACCTGGTCTTTGGGTATGGTAGCAAAGTACAGGGATCTTTGCACTTCAGATTGCAATTCTGCATTGAAGCCCTGTTACTCTCTGATTATTAAATATTAGGAACACTTTGGAGTGTTGTCACTCTTTCTTACCCATTCTATTCACTAGCCTCTGATTCCTCATGTTGTGTGCAGCATTTAAAGCTTGTGAGTGTTAGGAGTGGGAAGAAAGTATCCAGTGATTACAACACTTGTTTTTCCTCACTCAAAAACCAGTAGCTCTAATGATGTAGTGAGATTGCTAGAGAAAAGCACAATTTTCTGAACCAAAATGAAAAAGTTTAAATTAGAAAGGTAGTTTGCAGATCTTCAGAAATGTGAGAAATTCTTGTTTAGGTATTTTTAGAAGTCCATACCTACGAGTATAAGAACACATACATTTGTAAAGCACTTGACAGATTATATTAATGTAACTTATCACTAGTTTTGAGTCTAAGCAAAATACAGATGAATGTACACAATCCTGCAGAGACAGGAATAAATGGTTTATGAACTGTATAGTGAGGAAAGGTGGTTTTCTCAAAAGCTGCTATTTGGACCATAAGGAAAAGGCACCTCAATGTTCTGTGTTCAGACATTAGCAGTAAACTCCAGAACACCATCAGCTTATTCCTCTGTACCAGTTCCTAAATGTAGATTTCCCTGCTTATGCCTTCCTGCTCATAGAGGCATAGCACTGCTGTTTGTAGCATTGTGTCTCTATGTCTGCTGGTGGTGTTTTCTTACCTTTTGCTTTTTTTGTTGCTTGTTTGCCTGCTGTTCTTCAGGTTTGTGTTTTTCTTCGCTTAAACCTTTAATGCTTCCACAGAAAGTTACTATATGAGGTACAGGGAAAATGAGCTTTTCTGTTCTTTTAATTGTTTGTCAAAGAGGAATATTTCAAGACCTCATCAGTGTTACCTGCTTGCTGCTGCTGGACCTTAATCACTACATGAACTTTCCCATGAGATATAGAATATCTCTGTGCTTGTTCTTTTTCCTGATGCTCATGCTGGTTTCATTCTGGCAGGCTTGACTTATTGCTGGTTTTGTTCTATAACGCTGTAGCAAAATGGAGGGTCAAAAGCATACGAAAAGATGCAAACGAGTTCTAAAATTAAACTCCAAATTCAAAATAAAAATGATAGAAATGTTTTCTGTTCTTTCATTTCATACCCGCCATTTCTTTGCCCTTATCCCAGAAATGTTAGACACGAGCTTGAAACTTCTCTGTTTCATGTACTGTTATATGTGTAAAATGTTGGAATTTTTTTTAGATCCATTTCAGCTGGAGCAAACAAGAGCCCGCCATCAACTCCTTCCTTCTATATTGCAGGCCCACTCCCCGATGGATGGGAACAAGCTATGACCCAGGATGGAGAAATTTACTACATAAACCATAAGAACAAGACCACATCTTGGCTAGACCCAAGGCTTGACCCACGCTTTGGTAAAAGTTCATCTCACTTCAGAATTTTTGATTCGCTTCAGTTCACTCAGTTTTAATTTTGCAGGCATATTTTGAAAACTTTTTATAGTGCAATTAAAATATATTTTAATTTGAATGATATAGACTTTATTTTAGCCAGTATTTTTTAAAAGAACAGTAAAAAAGAAAAGGATATATCCTTGAACAGTGTATGTCACCATACAGCTCCCAAGCTTGGTGGCATTTAGGAATTACCTAGAGACAGCTTCAGCCAAGCTCCCTCTTCCCTTTAAAACTGCAAAACTTACAACTGAAGACTTTTTTAATTCCCAAATAAATATTTACTTTCCTTTGTGCTGTCTTAAAGAGGACATTGTCAAATAAAAATATTTTATGATGCTCAAATACACTTGAAACATACCAGCTTATAAATCCAGCTTGTCACAGTGATGATCATGACAAAACTTCCAGTTTTAAACATGGAGAGAATTTATTTGTTCTGTTTCTATTTTGATAATATTTTTGATGTTTCTGATCAATATGAAGAGCAGAGTTGCTATGAATAGCAATGGCATATAATAACAGCCTCTAAACTAGTATTAGCTCAACCAAGTGATTTTTCTGATGTATTTAAGGAGGTATTACAACTTTATTTTTTGTATAAAGCCATGACCTGTGTGGGTAAGCTTTATTAGATGTATTAATTTGCCCTTGATTTGTTTTCCCAATACCTTACTATTTTCAGCTCCTTTAGATTTCAGATATTTTTCCAGAGGCATGGAAAAAACAGTAGGGGTGAAAAAAAAAAGAAGAGACCGTTGTGGTTTTTCAGGCTTTACTTTTGGACTCGATGCAGTGAAATGAAAACAGTGTGCAGATCACTGAGTAGGTCAGGCTGAGGGGATACAAAGCCTTTGAAGCTTTACAGAGGTTGACCTAACAACAACTGTGGGCCCCTTTTGGGAGAGGCATTAACTCCATGAATGCCATATAAACACAGAGCTGCAAAACTCAACAGTCCTGTTCTGTTTTGTTTTTCTGAAATGGCTGTTAGAAATCTCAGCATTCTTGTTTTGTATACTTGAGTACTTACTTTAAACATCCGTTTGCTCGTCCGGATCACACCAGATTGTCACACTTTGTTTATAAACCACTCACTAGTTTGTAGACAGGTTGAACCACTGTGCAACTTGAGCCCAAAGGTGGGGCATGTATTGAAGGTTGTCAGCTTTGGCAAATGTCCCTGCTGGCTTTAACACCAGCCAAAGTTGCAGACCTGTTTGTGTGTTGCAGGAGTGTGTGGGTAGGTAATTTGCAACTTCACAATTACTTAATATGTGAGTAAGGCTTAAAAGGAAGTAGTCTTTTCACTTAAAAGAAGCAGGACAATTATGTTTACTTAAGTAATCTTGCAGGGTATGTATTTTTCTTTGTATTACTTTATAGTTTCCAGTGATGAGCTGACATTAAAAAGTAGTGTGGAAAAGGCTTTAATTGACAGAGATGAATCTTGTTTCTCAGCACTATTTAGTACTCCTGTAAATAGTATAATCTAATTGTAAGGGCAAAAGCTACTTGTCTTGTCTATACTGAAACCTCATCAAATGTTAAGACTGTGCAGTTAAACTGAAAGAAGTTAGAAATTTCCAAAAAGACTGCTTAAGGATTTCTTGCTGCATAACTTCCCTTTTTGGGCCCACTGCGTATGTGTATCCCAGACAGGCTTGAGTACATGCCAAGGCTCTTTATTTTGTGGTCGGACTTTTAATCTGTTCCAGACCTTTTCAGTCAAAGAGCTCAAGTGTAACTGAAAGGAGCAGGAAAGAAAAAAAAAAAAAAAAAGAGGGGAAAAAAAAGGGGGAGAAAAAAAAGGAAAGAAAAAAAAAAGGCATGTGGGCTCTTCTGATCTAGAGTGATGGCAAATAGAGACAAGCTGCTAGCTGCTGTTGAGCTTGAAGGAGTTTTCCTTAAAATCTTAAGTTGTACACTCTGTATCATGGTTTATATTTTTATTGTTTCAGTCAAGAAAATACAAAGCCTTATTCCCTTTGCTTCCTCAATTGTGACCTCCTTAAGTCACTCCAGTAAAGAGGAAAGAAAAATTCCGTTTGACAGCTAAGTTACTGAGCCTTGCATTTATTTATCACATGGAGATCCTCAACAAATATGTGCTGTGACCCTAAACAGTGTGTGAATGACTCAGAAGTTTACCTTTCTGTGCTTAATATGGGTTAAAAAACCCTGTTGGTTTTTTTCCCACTGAGGATCACCATACTCTATTCTATCTCTCTGTTTAAGTATAAGGCTTTGGTTTTCACTACTTTTTGTCTACTAATACTTGAAAAGCAATCCCAGGTGACTTCATCTTTGTCTGTTGAAGCTTTTGATTGTTACAGTAATACTGATGTTGATTGCAAATGAAGGAGAAATTAATTTCTTCCTTGATATTGCCGCTTTCACCAGTCTGAAGAACCACTGAAAACCGTAAAGCTATTGAGTGGTATGTGCAAACATACTCTTCTGTACCAGTATTCAGAAAAAGTTTGAAGAGTCTTTACCCTTATTGCTTCTGAGTTCCCAGCTTCCAGAGAAACAGCTGTTCTGTCTCTGTATGTTCCTTACCAGATGGAAACTTTGCATTCATCTTTATTTTCTCAAGTAGGTGTACATATACTTTGTTTTTTAAGTTACGCTAGGAATTTTCCATTAATATGGCTAGAAAAGAGAGGAAGGAGGATCACTTTGAAGAAATTATTTTAGTCCTACTGACTTGTTTCGTGTGGGGTTTCAGGTATTGTATTTGTGCTTTTAAATAGAAAATAAAATGGTGCAGTTCATATGAATTCCCTATTTCAGCAGGTTTTTAGGACTGATGCACCAGATAGGCATCCCTGTCCAAATATCTGGCTGTGGACTGTGCTGAGTCTAATATCTGAGTTCTCCAAGTTGAAGATAAGACTTTTACTCCATAAGTCAGATTTAACATCTTTGAAGTGGGCTTGGAGTCTTCAGCTACACCAGTTAAACAACAGTGAAGTCTTGTCATGGCTCAAATAATGACTTCTATCCAAGTCTATGTATTTGTTTTTTGAATACATTTGTGTTAGGAAAATTCACAAACTTTAAAATCCAGGAAAGCACTAAGTATGAAAGGAGAGTTTTCTTATGCCGAGCACAGGCGATCATAAACGATGAGATGGGATCAAAGGAATGGGAATGGTGGGGGGCAGTCCTTAGGCTGATGTCAGCAGGATTCTTGTCTAGTGGAGCATCTGGTATAAACATGCTATCCTACCTTCCATGCACTAAGGGGCTCAAATTATGTGGGGAAGGGGTGTTTGTTTTTTTGGTTTTTTTTTTAAAGAAGGTTGTGTATTTCTTTAATTTAACTGTCAAGCTGAGCCTGTGTTTTGGACTATTGTCTTTTACTAGCCTCTGCTGTTGTCTATTGGTGATTCTTTACAGATCCTGCTGTTTATATTAAGTCTTCCAGATAATGTAATATGTTTTCTTGATAGTCAAAAATCTCTGGGTAGGAAGCAGGTCAGCTATGCATTGTGAGTGTCTGGAATTGTTGAAATGGAACAACATCTGCTTTTTCTATAAAATTAAATTTCCTAGAACCAGTTCAAGTTTGGAATCATTCAACTTTATTGCTGAAGTTTCCAAAAATCAACTTTTGTATTAAATACCATCAAAGGCATTAAAAATATTTAAGTTTTCAGATGCCAGGACTTGGGTTTGATATGCAGTTTAAAATAATTTGTCCATTGAGGATACTTAATTTATTAAATTTGAAGATGTGACAGTGAACTTGAAGTGGAAAAATGCCAGAAGGTGGCAGCTGATTTCTCTGTCTCTATTGGGTTAGTGTAAGTCTTGTGTTTAAGTAGTAGTACTTCATTAGAGTAGTCAGGCAAGTCTGTCTGCAGGGATTTGAGTAAAGCAATGTTTCAGTTTTCTTGTTTATTCCAGATTTCCATTTTACAGGCTGGTTACTAGTGATCACACCAATGTTACTTATGCCTGGTGTTTTTCTTTCTGATGCTTCCAATGTGGGATCTACCATATGGGGTATGCTTGCAATCATTGCCATGACTTTATTTTTATCACTCCCACTTAGAGATTAAGTTAATGATTTCCACATAGAGATTATGTTCATGATTCACATGTAGAGATTGTTAATGATTTTTGAAGTTCTGTATAAATTTTGGATGAAAGGGAAGGCAAGGTAAAACAGTGTTTAACATCATAATAGAAATTGCCATAAGAGCATTGTGTACAGTAGGTGCCTGAACTACACAAGCAGGAAAAGAAATAAAAGTGATGATAACAACAAACTTGAAATGCACTTAAAAGTGTAAGCTCTGGAGCAGCTGCTAGTTTTTAAGTATTGGAAATTAAAATGAAGTAGTGTTGCTTTCATATCCCTTATCTGTCTAGCATTTCATTTAATACACAGTTCTTCAAATTAGGCTGTATGAGTCTTGCCAGAAGAACATGTGTGGACCAGGTAGAACTAGAACCCTAAATCAGAAAATGTGGGGGGTTTGGCCTTTGTTTAGTCAAAAGTAAAGCCCAGATCTCATGTCTGGTCACAGTGGCATTTCAGATTTTTTTAAGTTCCAGAACAGATTTACATTTCTGTACAAAAGCAGAGTGTGAGCTACAGTTGGCTTTGATCTGCAAATGCAATGGCATATCACAGAATCATAGAATTGTCTTAACTAAAAAAGACCTATAAAATATACAAGTCCAACCATTGAGCTAACACCACCATGGCCATTAAAACATGTCCTGAAGTGCCATGTTTTTTGAATACCTCCATGGATGAGGACTTACCTCTTCCCTGGACAGTTCATGCCAATCCCTGAACACCCTTTCAGTAAAGAAATGTTTCCTGAATCTGATTTAAGCCTTCCCTGGTGCACTTTCAGGCCTTTTTCGTTTGTTCTGTCACTTGATAGAGCTCACTACGTCTTCCTTTCAGATGGTTATAGAGGGCAATGATTCCTCCCCTCAGCCTCCTTTTCTCCAGACTGAACAACCCCAGTTCCTTCAGCAGCTCCTCGTAAGACTTGTTCACCAGACCCTTCACCATCTTTTTTGCCCCTCTCCAGACATACTCCAGCAACAAAATGTCCTTCTTGCAGTGAGGAGCCCAAAATTGAACACAGTATTCAAGGTGTGGCCTCATCAGAATACAGTGGCATGATTACTTGCCTACTTTTGTTGGCTATACTATTCCTGATTCAGGCCAGGATGCCACTGGCCTTCTTGGCCACCTGAGCACACTGCTGGCTCGTGTTCAGCCAGCTGTCAACCTCCAGGTCCTCTTCTGTCAGGCAACTTCTCAGCCACTCTCCACCACACCTGTAGTATTGTCTGGGGTGACCCAAGTGCAGAACTTGGCACTGGGGCTTGTTGAAGCACTTAAAATTGACCTCAGCCCATTGATCCAGCCTGTCCAGATCCCTCTGTCATCTAGTTTGTGAATACTAACAAGAAGGGAGGATTGGGATACTAATGAAAAGGGGGAAAAAGCCCTCACTTTTATTAAGGATTTTTCAGGGACATAGGGACATAAGTTTATACCTGGTTTGGGTTTTGTTTTGTTTTCAGAATAATTTTATCTAGTATGAGAAAGATTTGTTGGTATCTTTATGCCAGTAAAAGTAATGTATGCTTCTAGGGACATTGAAAGAAAACTACACTCATAATAGTGCCTTTTATTCCACCATTTCATTCTAACACTACAGTTTGCAGACGTGCATTAAAAAATGAAGGTGCACCATTCCAAACACTTAATGTGTAACCTAAATAGATACAAATATACACACAATAATTATGTAATCATACATAATCTAAAATTTTTAAAAAGTCAGCTTGTTTCTTTCTTGAATTCAATCATGTCAAAACATGATTTCAGTTTCTTAAATACAGAAAACAATTCTTCTCATTGCTTTACAGTATATTGGTGACTTCTTTTTTTTAATTGCAGTAATTACTGGGTTTTGTGATTCCTGGTGTCCCTCAGGAGTCAGTACTGGGACCAGGGCTGTTCTTTGTAAGCAATATGGACAGCGGGGCTGAGTGCACCCTCAGCAAATTTTCAGTAACACCAAGCTGTGTGGTCTAGTTGACACACTGGAGGGCAGGGATGCCATCCAGAGGGACTTGAACAGGCTTGACAGGTGGGCCCAAGCCAACCTCATGAAGTTCAACAAGGCAAAGTGCAAGGTCCTGCGTCAGGGCAGTCCCAAGCACAAAGACAGGCTGAGCAGGGAGTGGCTTGATAGCAGTCTTGAGGAGAAGAACTTGGGGGTGTCAGTCTATGAAAAACTCAACATGGGCTGCCAATGTGTGCTTGCAGCCCAGAGGGCCAACTGTATCCTGGACTCCATCAAAAGAAGTGACTAGTGGGACAAGGAGGGTAATTCTCCCACTCTAGTGTGCTCTCGTGAGACCCCACATGGAGTGCTCCATCCAATTCTGGTGCCTCCAGCATAAGAGAGACACGGAACTGTTGGAGTGAATCCAGAGGAGGGTCCACAAAGATGATCAGAGGGCTGGAGCACCTCATCTATGGAGACAGCTGCAAGAATTGGGGCTATTCAGCCTGAAGGAAAGAAGGATCCAGAGAAACCTTATAGCAGCCTTCCAGTACCTGAAAGGGGTCTACAAGAAAGCTGGGAAGGGAAAGGATTTAGTGATAGGACAAGAGGAAATGAATTGAAACTCGACAAGGGTAGCTTTGGACTGGATATTAGAAATAAATTCTTTACAGTGAGGGTGGTGAGAAACTGGAACAAGTTGCAGAGGGAGGTCATGGATTTTTCCTGCCTGGAGGTGTTCAAGGCCAGGTTGCATGAGGCCTTGATCACATTGGTCTAGTGGAAAGTGTCCATGCCCATGGAAGGGGGCTTGGAACTAGATGGTCTTTAAGATCCCTTCCACCTTAAGCTGTTCTGTGAATCTGTGGGCTTATGTGCATGTGTATATACACAGGGTTTGTTCTTCTCAAGTAAAGGTTTCATTTTATCACAGAAGCTTGCCTTGGCCTAATTAACCCAGACAGTATCATGTGGTGATTAAGCAATAAAACTTTACAGCTAATAGTCTTATATAGACTTTGCTGATTAAACTTTGGACTAAAATGCAAACTTTGATTTAAATATGTTTTTTTGGGATATACAGTGGAGAGTCATGGGGCCTTGATAAGCTCAGAGTCCTGCAGTTTCTGTAGTCTTCAGTATTTCATACATACAATTTAAATTTAGATGGCATTAGTGGAGGTTTCTTCTCATAATCTGTCCATTGTAGCGTGTCCTACATAGCTCTCCTCTAGTAGTAATATTTACACTGTCCATTCCATTCTGCATGAAGATCTTGAAATAAAATAGATTTTTGTTTAGACTTTCAAATTTCAAATTGATTTATTTTTAAAGAATGTAGACTTTTGTTTTATATGCATGCACTGAGCAGAAGTTTCTTACAGCTATTCACATTACTGCCAAACCTCACAGAATCACAGAATTAACCAGGTTGGAAAAGACCTCTAGGATCATCGAGTCTGGTTTTCTGGATAGCCATAATATTCTAGTTCTGAAACTGACATACATTGATTTAAAGTGCTTTGTAAATATTGCTATAAGGAAAGAAGTAAAATCTGTGAACAACTGCAGCAACTTTTTACTCCAGTTTAGTTTTAAGTTTAAGCATCTGTCTGTGGATGCTGTAGAATCTTAGTGGTGGTCAATCAATGCAGCTGTTTCACCTCTGTCATTTAGGATACAGAAAGAGTTTTTAAAACAATGGTTTTATCAAAGAAAACAAAAAACTGTGTATATTAACTTATATTGTTTTAAACAGCAGGTGCTGTAGTGACAAGTACTGTATTTCAGTTCTCTCAGTGAAAAGATTGATTTTTACTAGGAAGACTAAGTTATGGTATGCTCAGATGCTGAGCATTTTTTGTTGTTTGTTCAAAAAAAGTCTGTAAATCTGTAGATTAAAATTACTTTTCATTTTGAAGAGTAAATGATAAATACAAAATGAAGCTCATCAAAAGCTCGTCTGTGTGTATTACTTATTAAGGGTGCTCTACAGCAGTTTTGGCATGTAATTCTGCATACGGGAAAGGAGCTGTGCCTCCTGCAAACTGTCAGTGCCTTGGGACCCGTGATTTAAATTGCCGTAGGATCCTGGGAGAGAATTAGCCTTTTATGTTAAGTTACTAACAATCTCCTGGCCTGTTCTTTCTAGCACCAGTAACTATTAATTGTTTCTCTCTGTCTTGGTTCGTTTTTGTTTTGCTTTGTTTTCCACTAAGGATGTGGACAGCAGACTAAACTTTTCAGTAACTGTCAAGTATTATCCTCTGCAGTACAGAAGAGGCATTTTGCTGTTGGGATTGAATAGTAGAACACTTAATATGTAACATTTGAAGACCACTAATTCTCTGACCTCAAAAGCATATTGCATCTATTACAATGGACTGTCTTCTGCAGATTGTGAAGCTAAGCCATATTACAGGATGGCAAGATCTTTTTTTATTGGCTTAAGTTGCCCCTGTTTTTTAGCTTGTTTGCTCCTCCTCCTCCTCCTCCCTCAAATCCCTCTCTTCTGGAAACAAAGACTTGTTTGTTCCTTTTCTGCTTGTGAGGTCTTCACAGCCGTCACTGTGTGGGTGCAGAGCCCCTTATTTTAAATGCTTTATATAGCCATGGAAGGTAAGGAACAGAACACATTAGAAAATTGGTGAGCCCTGACTCAAACAGATAAATTAAGGTCTCTGCCTTGGAAATCAAAGTACTTTTAAAGAGCCATGCCTGTCAGAGTCATCACATGCCCTTGAGGTGTAGAAAAAAATAAAATGTGATTATCTGAGATTACATTGATGACTATATTCTTTGGAGTGCAGATTTCTGCAGTCATGTCCTCAGTAAGTAATGCAAATTGAGAAATGAAAAAAACAAACAAGCACCAAAAGACCAACCAACCAAAAAAATTACCAAAATAATCCTGAACAAAAACTTAAACACCCCTTTTTTTCTGTCACTTGGAGAGATGTGTTTTTCCTCTCTTCATTAAATAGTGGTGGAAATTACAGAAAATTACATTCTCTTTTCTGTTTCCCTTAAAGACTTGTGTAATCAGCTAAGATAGCTGAAAATTATAGTGTTAATAGTATTGGGTTTTTTCCTACTAGTTCTTTGCTGGGAATGTTGTTAAGTCCATAAAATTCAGTTAAGCAGTATCTTCTTTTGATGACAATACTTTTAGTTTTATTTCACGGTTCAAAATAATTCCCTTACATGAAAAATAACTCCATGGTCCGTTCTGAGGACAATTTAAAACCTGAATTTTAAGTCTTTATCAATTGTGTTCTTGAAATAATAAAATATTCCCAAAAATCCTTTCCAATTAATACCTGAATGAGAATTCAGAAACTAGATTCTTAGGTTCTGAAGAGTTACTAGATCATGTAATGAAATTTAAATGAATATTAAGTATACACTGAATTCTCAATATCTTAAGATATTCCAGTTTTACGTACACTTTTAGTTGGACATATTACTTTCAAAATGGACTTTAGAAGGCATTTGGGGATTCAAGGATGAGGGAATAAAATGAAAAATATCAAATGTGATTTGTTTCTTACAGTTTCAATTGCAAAATCATTAGATGAAAACTGATCAGAGAGAACAGGAATAATACAAGCAGCTGTCAGAAAGACACAGAAGAATTTAGTATGAGAAGAAAGTTATTTCCAAAGCATCTTGGTGGAAAAGAGATTGAGGGAAGTAATACTCATGCAGGAAAGCAAATTCATAGTATGTTGAAGAGACGTTAGTGATATTGCTGTTAAGCGTTTAACTAGAGTTAGTAACTTAAATTTTTCTGAGGCTGTCTCTAATGCCTCTGTGCTTTGAACTGTGTGAGGCAGGGGCTCTGAATATATGATTACATAATTGAAGCTTAGACCATAAAGGTGGCCTTTTTAACCAGGAGAAAACTTCAGCTTTGAGGACTTAATTTTACAAGCTAGGTAGTTTTCTCTTAACTTAGATGTGCTTCTTTCACGTGACGTTAATTTTCTAACCTTTGTTCCCTTTCCTTTGCACAGTAATTGACCTTCTTGTTTAATAGCAGGAACTTCTGAAAGGTAGCACAGATGTCTGCTTGAGTTGCAGAAGGCTGTTGTAGTCTGCTAACCCCTTCATTATCTGCTTTTAATGTTAAAGAGTGTGAAATATAAAGAGCAAATGGTCTTGCTTCCAGACTTGACAGAATTCTCGTCAAGAAGAAAGGAAGAGATAAATTCCCCACTCCAGCAGTGTCATGTCTAGCTTGTCTAGAGCTGCTCAGTGGACGGTGTTTCCTTTTGCATTGCTCTCTAGCCTCAACTTCATCCTAATTTGGTAAATATAGGTAGTCTAATAGCTGTCAGTCTTCCAGTGGACATTGCCCAGAGAGGTCCTGGAGCTTGTAATTAGTTTACTGCTCACATCCTTGCAGGACAGCTGTTGGTTCTGTTGAAACTTTTGCTTAGCAGCTTCTGGAATCTTGGGGCATATGAATCTTCTGTGTCTTTTTAGCAGAGGAACAAACTGTCATGTCTCTTTCTGTTGCTGGCCTAGGGACCACAGCTCATATCACAAAGCTAGTTGAGTCATCCTGGCCACCACCTTTCTGAAATTAATTTTTGATGACAAAGTTGTGTTGGATCATACGATCAGCTGTTGATATTAAGCTTTAATCCACAGCAACATTATCTTCCCAATATTTTTTTCCCCTGTTGGGTCAGGATGGGACTTGCAGGTTGGAGTTGAACTTCCAGCCCTTTGTATTCACTTTGCTGTTTCTACTTGGTACTGGGATTCAGGTTCTATTCCTACTTCACTTGTTCACTTACCTTTATAGGGAGGTTTATCTTATTTGTGGTCATATATATAAAGCTCTCGCCAGTAACTACATAAAAGATTATTTCAAGGTATTGACACCTCAATTTGATATGACTCATGGAAATGTGACCTGTCTATCCATTAGGCTATTGACTGAGCACTGGACCTGTGGAATAGTTGAAAGGGTAGACTAGAAATTTGAATCTGTAACTGGGTTTGACTATTTTATTTTCTGTTGTCTGTGAATATGTGGCATTTCTTCTTCATGTGTTACCTCTCACTGGGAAGCTGAGATGTGGCAAGGGGAAAAAGGAGCAATGCTGTGAACCACAGCCATTTTTACTGCTATTATAAACTATATTTAGGCATTCTTGAAACAGAAGAAAAACACCACTTGCTGTACCTTAAGTTGGACACTTAAAAGACAGTGGAGACTGACAAGCTTCTCAGAGAAAAGATGTTACAAATTCTTTATGAGATAATTCTCCTTACTTATGATAGCTATATATGATGAAAACATTAATTCAGACTAATACAACAGATGATTTTCCCTGCACCGAATCCAACCTGTTATTGTGAAAGATGCTCTGTCCTCAGCCTGTCATCCTAAAAGACACTCAGTCCCTTTGTCCCTTTTTTCTTTCTTTTTTTTTTATTTTTAAACTTCCTTTAAACCATAATCCTCAGCATCAGGGGACAACAAACAAAAAACACCCCAAAACCCCCCACGAAACAAACAAACAAAAACCCCACCAACCCTACCACTCTCTTATTGCTGCTTCAGCAAATGCATTCTGCAGCATGTTGTGAATGTTAACAGATTCAGGGTATTCCAGACAACAAGCTGGAGAGCCAGTTCCAAAACAAAAATTCCCCTGAAAGTAGTACTCCAGTAATCCATTCAGCCTTGGTTTCGCTATGTGAACTCCAGTGTCTTTGTTGACTTTAACCATGATGATCTTGTGGCAGGGGGGCGGAAATCAGACCTGTCAAGTAGTTGCATCCCAATTATGCATTATTTTATACAACAGAGTTGTCTTAGGTCTTGCTTTTATGGAGGAAGGAAAGATGAGTTCTCATTTTGCATTAATGGCAGTAATTTTGGCTGTGTAATTCATTTGCCGTTTCTGTTCCAACTCTGTGTCATGTCAAGATACCTTGCATGGTGTCTGTAAGGCTCAAGTCTTAAGGTGACAAGAGTATGAATCATTGTTGCATGACCTACATCACATTGCGAAGAATGGTACCCTTTAACCAAATCTAGCTTGATATAAGTGAGATAATCTGTTTTGTCATTCTGTGTATTCTTGAGATTAATGATTCTAAAATTCCACATGAATAGGAAAAGCAATTTTACATTATTTCCATCTAAACTGAGAATAGTTTATTGAGGAGAGAGATTCTTCTAGTTACATTTGAAGTATTGTGCTACCACTTTTTATTTTTTCACCAACTTACACATTTAGCTGTTTTCAGAAGCTTTTAGAACATGTACTCTAAAATTTGAGACTGTTGCATTGTTTTCACAGGAATAGCGTGTGAGCATGCAGTTGATACTCTGAGTATCAGTGTAGCTACAAGTTTTACACTGTCATGGTTTGAAATTTTACAAAGTTTATAGTATCTAGGAATAATACTTTCCTTGTGTGTATCTGTTTGAATTTAGTTTTAAAATGTTTATTGTTTTGGTTCCTTAGCCATGAATCAGCGAATCAGCCAAAGTGCTCCAGTGAAACAGCCACCCCCTCTGGCTCCTCAGAGTCCCCAAGGTGGTGTGATGGGTGGGAGTAGCTCCAATCAGCAACAACAGATGAGGCTTCAGCAGCTACAGATGGAAAAGGAAAGGCTGAGACTGAAGCATCAAGAACTGCTTCGGCAGGTGAGGCCACAGGTTAGACACCTACTTCCACTATTTCTTTTGTATGTCGTGTTGTGTTTTGTTTTGGCTAAGTTGTTTCAGCGAGTTTAAAAAGCATTGAGATCTAAAAAGGTCTGAATTCATTCTGTTAGTGATAATAGGTTGGTAGTAAAAGCATCTAACTTACCAGACGGAAGGATTTTGTTTTCCTCCCTCATTTTTCTCTATAACAAAACTCCAAGAGCATGCTTGTTTAATCTCAGGATGACATCATGGACCGTTGATCTGATTTGGATATTCCTCTTAAGGACCTATTTCATAGTTGTCAAGTTCTGAGTTGTGCAAAAAGGCAAGAAGTTGTTTTCCACAGCTGCTTTAGTTCTCCCTTTTAAATGGAAGAAGGTTTTTCACTTACAGAACCTGTCACAGTCTGTAGGATTTCAAACTACTTTAAAAAATTTAATGTATGATACATCGAGGAGATGCCTTGTTGCTAAAATCTTATCTGTTAAACAGTGGAGTGGATCACAATGGAATCATTTGTGCTGTGTTTTGAACTTTTGTTTCTCTTATGCTGAAGAATTTCAAACTATATAATTAGGCTGCAAGCTGATTTCTTTCAGTGTGTTTTTACTGTATGAATGTAGCTGTAGCAAATGTTGAAGTGTAGGACTGGACATTGAAATCTCTAAATTTTCGTTTGGGCTTGACTTCCTTTTACCTGTAAGCTTCCTGCTTTGATTTTTCCGTCTAAAGTGTTTTAAGAGTTACTACCATCTCTGCTACATACTTAGAATAGTCTTTTTTTTTTTTTTTTTTTTTACACTGCCAGAGAAAGTACTAATCTTTTCTCTGAGGAAAATCTTCTGAAATCTTAACCTTGTTCCCTTTTAACTTTGGGTGATGGGCCTTGTATCAGGAGAGGATAATACCTTCATGTCCTCAAAGACAGCTTTTCTCTTTCTTCATCACCTGCAGTATTCTATCCTGGAATCTGACTCTGGTTATCCCCTTTGTAGTCAAGGCCTGTTTTGTAGGAATCTTCAGCATCTCTTGGTGTAAGATGGGTCATCTTTACAGCCATTACTTTTTATAGTTCTCTAGGTAAGAATACATTGCAAAGGTGGCATCAGGACTTTCTCTCTGCTTAAGCACTTGGGCTTCTGCTGTTCCTGCTTCGCAATTAATCCACCAACAAACGTTTTACCCTGTGCTAGCATGCTTCTAGGTAGGCCTTGTAATTGTATTCTTGGCTAAGTTGTTATTGGGAGCCTGACTAACTTTGGACCAGGCAGTAGCCAGTTCCCTTCATGTTGTTCTCCCTGGTCACTGAGCTTATCTGTCAAATACGCATCCTTGGTAAATCCGTGAGTTTTGTTTCACTGTGTCGTGATGTTCATAGTTGCTCAGCTCCCTTATCCTGTCTCATCTGGCCTGTCCTGGGGGCTTGATACTGCAAGATGGTGTTTATAAGACAGCCTGCATAGCCAAACCATGCAGCTGAAGTAATTTTTATCCATCTTATTTTTACTCTTAGGCATTGCGGAATATCAATCCCAGCACAGCAAATTCTCCAAAACATCAGGTAGGCTCTTAACTGATGTTTCAGCATAACTAGAGAAATTAAAGCATTACATTAGGCTAGCAGGGAACCTTTTTGCTACCTGAAGGGATTAAAAAAAAAAACAAAGAAGAAGAAACAAACAAAACCCCAAGCTTTGCTATACACATTTTTTTAACTACTTCTTTGGCCATGGCCCAAACGTTTTAAGAGTACTGCATTTCTACAGCTTTATCTCAATATTTAAAAGCAAATGAGGAATTCATTGCACATTTTTTCCGCGTTGAAAAACAGCCTTCTTGTTTAGCATTCTTGAGGATACTGCTGTTCCAGTCCTGATGTCATCAAGATGTGTATTTAAAGCAAACCTCCCATTATATCTAAGGTAGTAGTTTGTGACTTCTAAGTACTGTTCATATGAATGTTCTTATCAGTTTGTTTAAACAGGTACAATCTTAAAGAAGGATATCTATAATCAGTTAACAAAAAGTCACTTGAAATATTTATGATTTTTTAAGCATGTACAGTTTAACAGAATTATTTAATAGATTAGATTAACAAAATAATTGTTATGGGGATGTAATGTGTGATTATTCTTAACAAGGTCCTGCAAAGGTACATTTTCCACATAAAAATCAACAATTCTGAAAGGCTTCCAAGTTCAGACTGAAATAAAATTAGTCAAAATGTGAACCATAATAACCATCTTAATGCAGACTTCTTTTAGGCTTTTAAGAAGTTGACTATGGAAGAATCTCTGACAGGATGGATTTATGGATGTATTCAGACAGCTTCTTACTTGATGCTGCTAACAGTATTCTCAATCTACCAATTCTTAGGACAATATTTACATTGGCTTTTACTGTACCCTTGCTTTTTCTAAAACACTACAGGCGCTAGGCAATAAAAATAATAAAAGAAACTATCCTGTGTCTGTAAGCCATGAATATTGATGTTGCATTGCATTCTGAGGAGTATGGCAAATTTTGTATGTTACTAGTTCCCCTGAGAAGGTCACGTTCAATACAGCAACCCCAGACCTTAGAAACAGTAATGCCACACTGAAAAAAATACTTTGTTGTTTGGCAATATCTGTGCAGCTCAAAAATGGAAGCATTTAAATTGAGATGTAATAATATGATTCATTTTCAGAACATTAAACACATAATGATCATGTTGATCAATATTGTATCCTATTATGAAGGAGAAAAAAGTTCTTTCAGAGTAATGAGGAATAAACAGAGAACCTCTGCACTAGTTGGAAGCACCTTCTGCCATGATTAGGTCATTCAGAAGGGATATTTTTCTTACCGAATGCCAAAAGTGTATTCTGTGTTTTCTTGTAAGTCTGAAGGTCTGCTGCACGATTTTCACTCTTGCACACTAGTTTCTTCCTGTTGCCAGCTCAGGAATATTTAGTAAATGGAGAACTTTGTATCAGTTTTATACCTAATAAGACTAGATTTTTGAAACTTCTTTAATTTCTAACACTAAAAACTGCAAAACCTCAAAGGAACCTTATTAATAGTTCATGAAATGTATGTGTAGTGGCCACTGCTGTGCTTTGTTTGGGATGGGAGCTAATGAGAGTATTTATGCAAAAGTCAGGATTCCAGCTACATTTAAACTGGCTTTATACCAGATCACCTGTACACTCAACCTGTCTGCAGTCAGTTCTTTTAGAGCCTGCATTTGCTAGTGACCCAAGCTGCATTTGAATGATCCATTGGATAGAAAAGTATGCAATTGTCAGAAGTTCTATACTAGATGATTTATGTTGTATCATCCAAATCTGTTTTTTGTGTTTCCACGTGTTACTTCAGTAATGTAGTGAGCAGCCACACATGGAAGAAGGTTCTTAGAGAAATGCTTCTGGAAATTGTAATCTAGACACTTCACTTCTTGAGGCTTTATACTATAGAGGCAAATGTTGTCAGTTTTCTCCAGTGATGCTATTATTGAGTCCCAATCCGTACATCCTATCAGGTCATAGTCAGCCTAGTGAATCTGTAAAAGAAATATGCAGAAAGAATGAACATTTCTTTGGTCAACTTCCTCTTTTTGACAGATCCTTTCTTATAAATAAAACTAATGAAGTTTTGAGGAATTACCTGCTTTCATGATGATAGAGCTGTGCTTGGGGGAAGAGCAATAGCTTCTTTTGCTAAAATTTAGGTGTTCTTTTAAGGCATGCTGAAAATCTTAGTCTGTCCAGTGCTCTTAATTCTGGGAAGATTAAATCCATTTTAGAGAGAGATTGTCAAGAAATTACATGACACTAACATTCTTGAAGCTTGCCTCTAATGAAACATCTCTCTTACATGGATTAAAATAACATGAGAACTGTTCTTTAACTAGGTCTCTGAGCTTTTCTTAATGACAGAAACAAATAGATTGGATTAGATGACTTCCACCAGTCCCAACATCCTGCACCCAGCCCAAACTCTTCTTCCCTCTTGACTTTATCTGTGCAACCTAGATATAGTGCCATAGTTGTACTGGTGTCTTTGGTCAGGTTGTTTTGGTACTGAATGAACATTGTGTCTCTCTGCCATGATACTATAGTATACTCAAAGTGTTATGGATGGAGGCCTTAGCACTCATGTGCCTCCTGGAAGGATTGAACAGTTGCTCAGCTTCATCTTTTGTAGCAAGTACTGTAAAAGACTCTTCTTGTTTGAATAAGGATGCATTTTGTTATAATTCTAAAAATGTTCAAGTCAAAGGTATTTGAAGCAACAATTACAACTTCCACATTTACTGTGTGAATGAGAGCTATTGATGTATTCAGGGGATTTGAAAACCAACAAGCATCTGTCCAGTTGCTTACACTCACAATTAATTATCTGTGAGCACCTTAACGATGCCTACTTGTCTTTAATTAAGAGATTGAGGCATTTGACCTTTTCTACATATCAAGCAACTCTTCTTCTGTTTTCCTGCAATTTGCATCTGATTGTCAATGTCTTACCTAAAGTCAACTATTGTATAAATTATAAAATTGACTAGATGTTAGGTAGCAGATTCTTTGCCTTCTAGTATACAGTGGAAAGAGACAGGGAAATAACGTTGAGGTACTGATGGCATTATTCTTGGATGTTGTGCAGACTGCTTTCATGTGCAAAGACAGGCTGCTGCTAATATTAGAGTCTTTTCTAGTAAGATCAGTGTATTACACAGATGTTTGTGTGATAGGTTATTCTGTGTATGCTTCCTCATTCCACATCTTCTGCTTGTTTCTAGCACTGAATGGAGATTCCCTATCTAAGAACCAGACACAGCTCTACTTCCCTATTACTCTGCTCAGTTGTGCTTTCCAACTTATCATAGATCTTTTTGTAGTCTCTGTGCTGCTTTCTTGGCAACTCTGCATACCTGGAATGTCCACTCTGTTCATTGCCTCCATTATTTTGTCCTTTGTGGCTTCGTTTTTTAAAATTTGCTCTTACTGCATAAAATATAAGCACTTACAGTGCCAAAGACTTACTGAGTTTGAGATATTACATTAGTATATATATATTTTTTTTCAAGTTCATTTAAGCTGTTACTTGACAACTTTTATCAGCTTAGTTGTGAAGATTTCCTGAGAAGTATTAATTTCTTAGGACACTTACTGTTTTTCAGTGAAAGATTTGCTCAATCACTTTGCAAAGCTGTGTTATTGTCAGAATTGTGGTATTCACTAGAAAGTAAGAAAGACATTGTTAAAAACAAGTACAGTCTGGAATTCTGTATTCTTGATGTTCCAAGATACTAGTGAAACTGGAACTTCTACTGAAGGACTTATATTTTGGGTTGTGAGATTATTTCTCTTCTCTGAAATATATCTTTAAATAGCAAGATATGCTTGTGTCCAAATCTTAATGGAAATGGTGAGCAATACTTATTTTAGTTTCTTAGTAAATCCTAAGCAGCATTGTCCCTTCGGTCTCTTGTTTCCCATCGCCTTGTGTGTTATTTGAAACTGATCTAGATTAACAAGATAAATGACTTGTCTTGATTTAGTCAAGGGTGTTCTGGGGTAGGGAGAATTTGGTGTTGGGTTTTAGTTGGGTTCTTTTGAAGGTTTTTTTTTGGTTGGTTGATTGGCTGTTTGTTTTTTAAACAGAGCTAAAGTCATCATTTGGTCTTTGACCAATGGCTTTTTTTGACTAGTGAAGATATCACCACTTGTATACACAAATATTTTTGAAAATTACATTTATAAGATGCAGGAAGAAAATAACAGGATACTTGCAAATTTCTAGCTGTATTGTATGCTTCAGTTTTAATTTGTCTTACTGTTTGATAGTGAAAGTGGTCTGTGATGTGTCTCCTACTGAGGAGATCTGTTATGTGAGAAGCTCTGAGCAGGACTAGCAAAGACACAGTGAAGAGTCTTTCCAAAAAGTTGTTTTCCCCATTTAAAGTTTTCCCTTCTGATTGAACTTTGTTTTTAATCAATTGTCACAAATATTCCCTGAAGCTTTTCATTTTAGTAGACGTAAACATAGTATTCCTCCTTTTGTTGTGTTTTATTGATAGCTCTTTTTACAAGTACTACATTTGGGGTTGTCTCTCATGGTTTATGTTTTCTGTTAGATATTTCTTTTGCATAAACTGTTACTGATTTCCTATTCTCCAAAATCAGTAACAAAATATTACTGGGGAAATACCATGGAGATAAGGGAACTGAGCAGCATATGCAGTATTGTAAATAACTCAGAGATTCCAATAGAGGGGAATCAATTTTGTACGCTTTTGGCTCTGTTTTCATTGGAACTGCTGCCATATTACTGTTCACAAGAGTATTTTACTTTGTTAGGTAACAAGTTCACCAGATTACCTTCCAAAGATCTTTGTAATTAATGAACTGATTGTTTTAGTTTGAGTCAGTAAATTCAGCATACAATAACATATCATAAAGTATTGCTTCTGTTTATATTGGCATCTGTTTCTAGGAAAACACTTGCTAAAGATTAGTTCAGATAATCTATCAAGTAGGTGTCATTTACTCTCTATCAGTTGCACAGAGATTTGTTATGGAATACTGTGAGGCTAACAGGTGAGGCAGCACCACCTATACAGTGCTATGACTTTAGAAATTAATTCAGAACAAGACTTCAGCAGTGGTTTAGAGCCATCCTAAGCTGAGGCTGAAGACTGCAGCTGGGGAGTTGTGTGGTAATTTTTAAGCAAAATATTTGCTTCTGACTGAGAGGTCTGGTAGATGCTTTTTGGCAAACTGAACTGTACCAATTTAAGACATGAAACTCAGCTGTCTGCCAGGAATTGCCTTAATAATAAGGCAGCAGAAAGGGATGTCTCTAACATTTTTTTTTTTTCATAAACTAGATGATGTATTGCTGTGGCTGCACTGCAAGAAAAATCAGATACCTGATATATCCAGAAAAAAGTATTTCTTGCCTGGGTTGGTTTTCTGACTTGTATGACCATACAAACGCTAGTTCTGTCTTAAGGGAGCAGTAAGAATACACAGTCAAAGGCTATCTGTGACTACCAGTAAAAAGTCACTTTGAAATTGCCCCTGGTTTGCGACCCACAGTGGTTAAAAGATCAAGGCACACATTTCCCTCTGCCCTTGACACTTCAATACCACTGTTAAATAAAATAGAAAGTTGTGTCAAACCACCAGAGATTTCACCTTGGAGTTGGATGTCCTGCAGAAATTATGGGGATGTTCCTTGACCTAATTACTATAAGTGTCATCTTCTGTATTTCTGATGAGCAGTACACTAAGGTACTACTTTAAGGACTGCCTAGTAGGTGCCAATGTGATTGAACATAAATAGAAGTCTTGTGTGGCTGGATTGAGAGAGGAAGGGTCTGTTTACTGCCACCAAATTATACAAAATGGGGAATTCAGACGATTTTACTGAAAAGCAACAGTGCTGTTGTTTAACAATCTTGGGAACTTAGTACTTTAAATGTTCTCTGGCTTCTGAAATAGTACCGTTTACTTCCTTATTGAAAATCATAGATCTAAGTGAAATGTTTATTACTTTCTGTGGCAAAAACTGCAGAACTTGTGTTTCAGTCTGTTGGTAAATGATGAGCATCACTAGTTAGAAGTTGCACACTAGGAAAGGTGCTTATATTATATGAGTAATGTAAAATTCAGAAACTCTGATTTCACTTGTGACACCTAAGCTATGCAAGTTAATAAGTTGTCTTGCTTGTCTCTGAATGTAGATATTTATGGATAAATATCCTGTCTGAAAGTCTGCAGAGTAAATCAGATGAGCATGCATTGCATTTGACTGTTTCTTATGCCACTAATTGCTTCAGGACACAATCTGTGACTATATGAGCTGTACCTCACTGCAATGCATTTCCTGGAGTCAGTGGTGCTTCTTAAAGAAGTACTGCTGAAGTAATAGATCAGCAGAAGTTAATGAGTTGCGTTGACCTGAGTATAATCTGTAGCCTTTATGATTGCTGATTCCTGCTGAAATGTACCTGCCTTACTGGTGCTCTGATACACCTTGGTTGGACAGATAACAGTACTGGAGCCACGGCAGGCAGGTAGTAAGGGGAGTGTGAAGCAGTGGCACAACAAAAGACTGCAAAACCAGACAAGAAGAAAGACTTTATTTACAAGTGTCTGTTCCAGTGTATGCTGCTTTATCTGTGCCTGCAGTGCTTTGTGTAGCCTTGAGTTCTTTGCCAAGTGTGTACAATACAATTAATTACCACTCTATCAGTAGCACCTCTTAAATTAATTTTGCTGGCTTTCATGATTGCAACATTGAATGATTTGTGCCCTTGTCCCCTTACTTTTCACTAATTGCATAACTCTTCAATGCTGAATTTACTTGTCTTTATCTGTCCATGTCTTTTCCTTGTTTCTTTTGTATATATGCTGCAACTTTGTGGCCCCCAAGCAAGAATGTAAATACTTAGTCTGAAGAAGTAACTGGTGCTGTAAGTTATGGTCTTCTTTTTCCCTTAACACTTCCTTTCATCCTAGTGAATCCTGTGGGTAATTTTGAGAGTTGATCAGTGTTTGGGGGCAGAAACTTTACAATTAGCCCTTTTAATGTAAATATTTTTAAAAGCCCACCAAACAATTCTAAGGATATATCAATTTGAATTGAGTGTCATGTCATATCTTTAATACAGTAAGAATATGATGAATCAGCTGTGCAGTGGAGTCTTTTACCTTGCCTTAAAAGTATGGTTAAGATAAAAGTGGTCTGAACAGAATAATTTTATGAAGTGAATTTGGACATGGTATGAATGACCTGGAACTTCATGTAAGAATTAACCTGTATGCAATTATGAACAAAATTTTTTTTTAAGTTGATAAGGTAAACCAGATAAATTACACCATGCTGACCTTGTTTGTTAAATTACTTTGCTTAAGGAGATGACAGATCATTTTAGTCTTCATATAGTAACCAAAATCCAGCTTTTATGTTAACAATAGGAATGCTAAGCTTCTTTTTTTTTTCTTCCCCAGAGGTCCTTGTAAAAAGTTTGACATACTTACAAAAATAGGATGGGATCAAGTTATAGAAATCTAAGCCAGGATTTTGTCATGGTTTTATTTTTGCCTCCAAACTTAAAATACTTCTAATAAAGTATGTATTTTAAAGCATAAACTAAAAGTGTAGAACTGGGAGAGGCTTCTACACTTCCATATGTGTTTTGGGGTTTCTTTTAAGTAGAGGAAACATAACTTTTGAAATTTAACATCAGTTTTATAAGGAAGAAACAAAAAGGTCATTCTGCAAGCAACACATTTAGGAAAAATAGTCTTAATACACTCTGTAGGGCTTGTCAAAACCTTTGCTTATTTTAGAGAATGAATAATAATTGCTCTGTTTTTGTTTTTTAATAGCTTGTCTTTTTTGGTAATTCCTTTCTTTTTCCTGCCCCTAGAATGACATAAATTTATTACTTCAATGAGTAATGGAAAAATATTTTTTCTAGGAGAAAGTGCTGTAGTTCAGCCTTCTGAATAAGTAACAATAATGCTACTTATAAATAGGTTAACGTAGTTGTAGTTTTGAACTTTTAACAATGTTGTTGTTGAAAGAAGGATAAAAGTAGTACTAATATTGAAAAGACTTATTTCACTACATCATACATGCCAAAGAATAGGCAAAATAAAATTCTGTCTCCTGGTTGAATAGATCTCTTTTTAGTGGGCCTTCAGTGAAATGTGATGTGATTTTTTGTGGTTTGTTTTTTTTTGTCCATTTTAGCTGCCTAGTACATTTATTTTTATCATCCTATTTAAGTTCATCTATTAATGAAGCTTCAATCTGTCATACTCCTCAAGGATTTACAAAATAACTGGTTAACTGCCCCTTTTTACAAATTGTTTATTCCTTTGTACCGACTTTTTTCTTTAGGTGTAGAAATCTATGCTTTCCTGCTGCCAGTAGCTCCTGACAAGGGAGCCTGTATGGATTTATTTTCTCTCTCATTTTTTAAAATTAATTTTAAATTTGATTATTAGTATTATTTTTGGTGGTTGTTTTATGAAAAGCTACTGCCTTGGGAAGCAGTGCTGATTGGAAAACCCAGGTCTGCCACACAATGAGATACAATGTCACTTTAGTGCTTTATATACAGAAAAGACTCCACGTTTTACATATCATCAGTCTTTAGGGCACCGTTGTATAATTTAAGCTTCTTGTGCAGGCTACTGTCAATTCTGTCCCCTTCTTTTCATCCTTGTCAGGGACCACAGCCCAAGGGAATAAAATGCAAGAGACAGATCAAAGCAAGAGGGAAGGGGGGAAAAGAGAGCATTCCTGCCATGGCCGGGTAGTTGTAGCACATAGAGTGAGTGCTCATTGATTTACAGTTCTGCTATCAGAGGGGAGAAGGAAGTTGTGCTGTATTCCAGGCATGTACCCAAGGCTAAATAGATTCTAGAAGGGGTGGTGCAAAATCCCTTCCTTCTTTACTGGACGAATAACAAGATAGAATGAGTTAAAAGGAGCTATATCACATGAAGACAGTTTCTCAGAGAAGAGAAGGCTTAGGAGACATTTGGAAGAATTCTGGTCTTCAGAGGAAGGGCATAAAGATTGTGATGTGAGCTTGCACTTCTTGAGCCATCTCTGGGATAACTAAGATCTGCCTTGTTTACATCATTTGGGAAGCATTTCAGTAACAAAAACCTTTTTTCCCTTTTTTTTTTTTTTTTTTGTTTTAATGGTTGAGTCCACCTGTTTATCAGCCTTCTTGTATCAAGGCTGATGTGACTGATAGTAGTTTGTGAACTTAGCTATGAAGGAAGACCTCATTATATAGTCACTGCACTTGAGTTTATTACATAAGCTAATGAAAATTATATGGATATACCGAAAGAAATTATTAAAAGGTGCCTACCATCCTGTGATCTGAAAATGAGGAGAAGGATTATTGTTACTGTTTATTAGAGAAGTGACCAATTGGTGGGTAGCAGAGAACTGGATTTACTTGCAACAGGCAATTGGGTGTGACAAACACGAAACCCAGTGGTATGTTTGTGTACTTTCTGCAAAGGTCTAATCAACTGGAGTGAGAAAACTTAGTACAAGACATGAAACTAGGTATTAAAGAAATATATAGAATAATAATCCATGAGAATGGGACGCAAATTATAAATGGAGAAGTACAGATGGTAGGGAAGCATTCAGTATTTGGCACAATCTGCTGGAAAATACAATAACCTTAGACTTCCTTAAAAAGAAATCACTTCGAATTGGAGAAAGACTATTAAAATTCTACAGTAGTCTTTAGGCACATAAGTGAGAAGACCTGAAGACCTCTCATTTTATGAGAAACAAACACTGAGTATTGTCAAGACAGACAAGATCAGTTTGCCTGAGATTAGCTTCCCAGGCACAGCCTGGAAATCACATACTACTAATAAAGATAACTAGGTAGTCAGTAGATTCTTTACCAGTTTCTGCATTAACAAAGCACAGATTTTATTAGCCATTGATGACATTTTAGGAGAGTTGCTTGAAGAAAATTATTGTTCACATGTGTAACTCATGGATTACCTGTTTGAAAAGAGATGGATGGGAGCACTGGAGATTGCATTAAATGCTGCTCATCTCCACCCACCCTTAATTTTGGTATTTCATGTTAAAACTTATTTGCATTAAATAGCAAGCTGTAAGGATGAACTGATTCAGGTTAGTGCACAGTCAGATGCATAAAAATACATATGTAGTTCTAGGTCTGTAACTTCAGAAATGCAGTGTCTTAATTTTA
The DNA here is from genome assembly GCA_013399055.1 of Ramphastos sulfuratus. Lineage (NCBI taxonomy): Eukaryota > Metazoa > Chordata > Aves > Piciformes > Ramphastidae > Ramphastos > Ramphastos sulfuratus. The sequence continues at coordinate 41,804 of WBNM01021424.1, read as the reverse complement.
CTAACAAATTATTAGAGATTTGAGGACCTTTAAGATGTATGCATAGGACATATCACTGGTTTGGTCAATCAGAAATTTTAAAACACATGCCTCAAACAGGAGAAGTAAAATGGGAACTTGCAGAGAAAGATTTTAAACTTTGTTGAATGAAGCTAGCAAGGTGAAAAAGGAAACCAGGGACTAAATCAGAACTTAAAAGACATGGGGGAAAAAAGTGCTGGTGAACCGAGCTAGACATACCTTAGTAGTCAGATAGTGTAAACTGTTCTTTTTTTGATCTTAAGGATAGACTTAGCAACAGGATATTGAAGTGAACTGGGTAAGATTTATGTAAACATGCAGATATTTACATCCATAAATACATTTACAGTGAAGTCTCTGTAATACTAGACTTGTCTGATGGAACGTTCATTATGTTTTGAAGTCAGTGAAAATTCTTGCTATGTTTTAGGGACTTAATTTCATTTAAATCCTGTAACTAGAAACAGTAAAAGCATCGAGTACCTGTACTGTCACATGTTTATGTATCTAAATGTGCATTCAAATGCCTAATGTGATCTTTCTTTCTCCTCTCCCCCCGTTCTAGGAATTGGCTCTCCGTAGTCAGCTTCCAACAATGGAGCAAGATGGTGGATCTCAAAATCCCGTTTCATCTCCTGGAATGTCTCAGGAACTGAGAACAATGACTACAAATAGTTCTGATCCTTTTCTTAACAGGTTTGTCGGAATAGCTACTAGAGGGAGAATTTTGATTTAAAATTCTGTTTGGTACGTGTAATAGTTTATTTTGAACATCTGTCTGTGCCAAAAGCCACAGCTGTAAATGAATCTTTCCTTAAATGGCAAGTCTAGTAAAAGTTGAGGATTAAAAGCTGTCTCCTGTGGGAGGAAGTAGTCTGTTCAGACTTGTAGAAAGGTTTTTTTTATTCAAAGTCATAACATGTTTGCTTCTGCATAATCTGTTGACTAACAGTCATTTCAAATTACTGACTCAGAAGAATTTGTGAGTAGCTTGCAATGAGATCAAATGAACTGTGAGGCACATTTAGGAATAGACCTTGAGGTTCATTTTAAGGTTTCTCCATTCATCCCTCCCCTCCACTTCAGGTATTTAATTTAGCAATATTTTTATGCTGTTAATGTTAGGTCTGCAAATAGTGGCCTGTTTCATTTTAATTGCCGCATGAGTTTGAAGTGGATCTTTTAAACACGATTTAGAATTTTATAGTATAGACCATTCTTTTTCATAGAATTTTTTCCTTAATCCCTCTGAGGTAGAATGGTTTTTTTGGTTGGAAATACTGTTCTAATTACAGCTTGCAAATGCTTCATACTAACTACTACCTCTTTGGAGGAGTTGCTGCAGTTTGAGATAAGTTGCATCTGTACTTTTTGCTTAGCATGCTGGTAAGACAATATGAAAATGGTAAAAGCCATATATCCAAGCCACATAAAGTTTTAATTAATGAAGCAAAAATCTACTAGTGTTCTAACAGTATCAGGTAGTTGATCTTGATTTGGAGTAGTTAATTTTATAGCTCTTAATTGGATTATATATTGTCAATATTCTAAACTGATGTCAATTTAGTATCACCTATGATAAAAGAATCCATCAGAGTTCATTACTACTTTTCTGCATTACCTCAAAATGCTAGCCTAATTTTAGGATGCTTCATGAAGTTTAACAACATGCTCATTTTCCTTTTTAATAATAATAATATTTTGTATTATGAAAAACCCCATAGAAGTCTTTCAGCATAAGTCTTAGCTTCCATAGGTTTTTGTCACCAATACAGTTTCAAACCTGCTTGTAAAGTGACTTTGGAGCAGGGCAAGCAAAACTGCCTGCCTTAATTTTGGATATTGAAAACTATTAAAATCTTTGCAAACCCTTGCTGCAATTATAAATCCCTTCCTGCATTCTTTTCGTGCATTCCTTTATAAATCCATTCCTGCATTCAATGTTACTGGTACCTCACACCTTGATTTTTCATCCACAAAGGTGTACTCTTGCTGTATGTAACTGTTCCAGTAATTGACACTCCATCAGGTTAACTTGTTTCATTTTCTGCCTTTTCCAGGAGACTTCTCCATCATTTTGTATGCTCTATCCTCACTGTAATTCTCAAAAATAAAGTTCAGTGATGATGGTGCAAGAACATACTTTCCGTCTTGTCAGTAGAATCTGTTGTCATCTGTATACCTTGCATTATGTAAATAACATCTGTTGCTAGTTAGCTTTTTCTCCTACTGCAGGAAGTATTGCCAGTGCCAGTGTTGTGTATGTTGCTGTGAGAGCAGGAGAACAGTTTCTGTCTCACAGTATGCAGTGTTTTGAGTATATTGGGGAGTGGGGGAGAAAAAAACCGAAGTAAAAAAGGAAGGCCTTGCACATGGAGAAGAAAGTAGTGGTGTTTTGTTATTAAACTCCCTAAGGAGTCCAATAGTTTTACCCTAAAGATTTTCTTGATGTGCCTTATGTTATAGTTTAAACTTAGAGAAATACCTCTTTTGGTCTTTCTAGGGTGTATATATAAAGTACCTGGTGAGATGGTCCTATGAATTTCAGTTGGAGTCACAGAATCATAGAACAGGTTGGGTTGGAAGGGACCTTTATAGGTCATCTAGTCTAACACTCCTCACAGGCTCAGAGCCATACTCAAAATTAACTTGTATTTTGCCAGGAATGGGGCATCTACCATCTCCAAGCAAACTGCTGCAGATTTTCACCATCCTCATTGTAAACGCTTCTTCCTTGTATCTAGTCTGGATCTACTCTCTTAGATCAAAGTCATTACCTTTTGTCCTGTTGCTGCAGGTCCTTGTAAAAAAGTCTGTCCCCACCTTTCTCATAGGACTCCTTTAAGTACTGAAAGGAAACAACAAAACTCTCCTTGAAGCCTTTTCTTCTCCAGGCTGAGCAGTGCTAGGTCTCTCAGCATATTCTCTTAGGAGAGCTGTCCCAGCCCACTAACAAAGTCAGATATTCAAAGTTTAGGTAGTCAAATATTTTCCACTGCCTATGTAATCAGAACATCCAGAAAACATTATAAAAAAAAATGTTCCATTGGAGCAATTTGACACAATGTACAGTAGTGTTTTCATTTGCATAGTCTATATCCTCTTTGCTGTCTTCAGTACTGTCACTGTGGAATTTTATGAATGAGACATCCAGATATGTACACTTTTTTTATTGGACTATTTTATCTTTGCTTTGCCACTCTTTTTATATATTTTTATTAGATTTATACTGGTAGTGACAGTAAGTCTCTGTTTAACTCCTAAATTGGGATTTATTCTTCTGTATACACATATTTTCACAAATATTAGTTGAAGAAACATCCATTCTATTTTGGGTAATGTGGTTTAGTTGCCTGTGGTAGTTCTGGGTGGTGTGTCTTCTAAATTAAGAAATACTCGTTGAAGAAATAGGAAATGTGTATTAAGAAGTGATTTAAGGAGAAGGGCTGGACATTCCAAGTGTGAGAGCAGCAACTAAAAAGCCTTCTCAAGTGATTTAGTTCAGCATAGTCTTACTTCTGGTTTTGGTATTTTGTCCCACAAAGTAAACCAGCATATTTTTCACAGAATCCTAATTATTAGGATTGTTACAAAATGAGTGGTGATACTATTTTTTTTAAATCATCCTTTTAAAAAATTATTTATGATTTAATTATAAAGATGTTGGATTTCTATCTTGTATGGAAAAGATGTCTGTGTGAAATCTTAATCTGTCATGGCTGATGGCATTCTTCTCACATGGAGTTGAATAGCTGCTCAGCTGTCATCTGTTTGGTGCTTCATACTTGACAAAAAGACATACTCCATGTATTTCATGAGCACATTGTGAGGAGGATCAGTATGTTGTCTTTTCTGATGCTAATTTGAACTGTAAGTCAAGTCGACCTTCATGTAGTATTCCAGCCGGAAAATCATTAATGATTGTTGGTGATTACTCCCACCACCAGAAGAAATAAATTTTGATAATGCTTTGTGAAGCTTGGATGTTAGGAGATGCATGGGAAGGAAGGTAATGATGTACTTCTGCAACTGTTTATGGAGGTCACAGTTCCTACCAGAAAAACCTGCTTCTTTCTTGGGCTTGTCTCAGTGAGTCCTGCCCTAGCATGGGCTCCACATGGGCTGCAGGTTCCTTTGGGGCACACTGATCTGCTGCAACAGAGGGTCCTCAGTAGGCTGCAGGAAGACAGCTTGTGACACCATGGTGTTCTTTGTGGGCTGTAGGGGAATTTGCTCCAACACCTGGAGCACCTCCTGCTCCCTCCTCCTTCACGGACATTGGTACCTGCAGAACTGTTTCTTTCCTGTGTTCTCACTTCTCAGTCTCAGCTGCTGCACAGTGGATTTTTTAGCCTTTTTAAAGAACATTATCACAAAGGGACAACTTGCATCACCGATGGGCGCCTTAGGCAGCAGCAGGATCATTCACAGGAACCAACTGACATGGGGGTCAGCTTTTGGGGTCTCCTCAGAGAGGCCACCCTTGAAGCTTCCCTGCTACAAAAACCTTGCCATCTAAACTCAATACACTGATGTGCTTTCCCCTCCTCCCCTCCCACACAAATTTCCCGCTGCATCTTTCTTGGTCTTGCTAGCTGCACTGGCAGTAAGATGGCAAATGCATGTAAGGCCCTGTGGCATCAGTGTTATAATTGTTCTGTCAACAAGATCGTGCTGAACAGGGTTTGTTTACAGGATGGCTGCTGTACCAGTGTTTGATTTATGTTGGGCTGCTCTCTTGCCATGACTGAACTAGTAATAATGCAACAGTGGCAAGCAATTGAAGAATTGCTAAAGGACTTCCAACTATACCTCCTATTTATAACAGCAATGACCTAAAAATGTGCTTCAGTTGTTGATTAAACATAGGGACATCAGTAGCTGGAAAAAAAAATTCTCATGGAATTCTTCTACAAGTGTTGTGAAAGGGTTTGCCACTACTGTTAGCTTTTCAGTAACCCTTAGGGACTATCTGTGATATGCTTCCAAAGGTTTTTAGCTGTGGGTGGGTGCAGGAGATTTAAAACAGTGCAGAACACAGGTAGGCAATTTTGTAAAGCTGCTTAATTACCTTGTGAAATTCGATTGAAATAATGTGGTTTTAATTGGAAAAAGTCTACATGAAGCAAAACCCAGGTGTCTCACACAGACCAGGGCTTCAGGTTTTTATTAGAACAGAGCATCTCCTGTGGCAGCCATATCTTCAAAGCCCTTGAATTGATTCAAAAGCAAGCATTTATTCTAATTTCTTCAGTACTCTGCCCTCAACTTTTTTTTTTTTCTCTCTTTCTTCTGTTACAGTGGAACATACCACTCCAGAGATGAAAGCACAGATAGTGGACTTAGCATGAGCAGTTATAGCGTACCCAGAACCCCCGATGACTTCCTGAACAGTGTTGATGAGATGGATACAGGTCTGTTTCGGCATATATGCTTAATGCGCGTTTTCCAAATATCTCTGTGCCCATTTGTGATGAAAACCAGCGACTCTGAAAAGCTGCAACACTCACAGCATTGTTTTTCTACCCTATTAATTTCCTGCAATAGAAATAATTTAGACAGACTTGTGAAAAACATGTAAGTAGCATTATTGGGAGGATGGGGGATTGAGCATAAATACTCCTGTAAGTGTAAAGATTAAAATATGCTAAATGACATCAAAGATCTGTAGAGATTTGTGTCAGTAGGTGAAAAAGTTGAACTGGAGGCGTGTTCTTTGTACACCTGCAAGCAATCAGGTCATCTTCGGGTTTTGTGACGGATCGCTATGAATCATATTGCTTGTATGATGCAAGAGATACAGAATTAACTTTTTAACCAGTTGTCCTGATAAATTGGGGGTTAGGTACTTGCAGTGTATTTAATAGCTGTCTTGCTTTGTGTTACAACTAGGTGACAGTATCAGCCAAAGTAACATACCGTCCCATCAGAACCGTTTCCCAGACTACCTTGAAGCCATTCCAGGGACAAATGTGGACCTTGGGACACTGGAAGGAGATGGGATGAATATAGAAGGAGAAGAACTGATGCCAAGTCTGCAAGAGGCTTTGAGCTCTGACATCCTTAATGACATGGAATCTGTCTTGGCAGCCACCAAGCTAGATAAAGAGAGTTTTCTTACTTGGTTATAGGGGCCTCAGGGAGACTGAATTCTAAATCTGTGAAGGATCTGAGGAGATTAGGACATCTGAAGTTCAGAACAAGCCAGTGTGGTGCACTTTGGCTTGTGTTCAGAAAAAGTAAATGAACAAACACTCAACAAGATTCTTACGTTTTGCTCTTCCTTGCCCATCGCTGCTGTTATATATTGCTGACTTTTTTCCACAGTTGACTCTGAAGAACAGACATCTTCTTGATCTTTTTTCTATTGCTGTTGCAACTACTGTTCAGAAGGGGGTGGGGAGGGACGATGAGCCTGTTTGGATGACGAATGCCATTCCTTTTGTCCTCATGTGCGCTTGCATATCATTTTATCTAAGTACTCAGATTTGAGGGTTAATTTCTGCATGTCACTGCTTGTAGTTTGCTTAGCTAGTTGTATCCTGCTGCCTGTGGCAAGCAGTAAAACATGACATACTGGGGTGACAAGCCAAAAATGATGTATCTGGTCAAAAAAAGTCAATACTGATTTGGAGATACGACTTAAAGGAGGGCTGAAGACTGTTTGGCATTAAGTGTTTCTACTACTAGCTCTTTCATTAGTCACAAAGTGCTCTTGTTCATATTTTATGTTATAGGAAATCATGAGTTGTTTTACATAGAAACATATATGAACTTTGTTGCCAGATATTCTAGCCTAACTTTTGTTTGTCAAAAATAGTTGGGTTATTTTTGTTAGTTGGTTGAACTGTAGCTGTAGGATGGGAAGTAATTAGAGGTGTTCTCTTTGGTTTTTTTTTTAATAGTGAAATCAAAGGGTTTTTTTCCTGATTTCACACAGTCTTATTTAAATCTGAATTGTCCGCTTTTTTTTTTTTATACTTAAAACATGCCTATTGTAGCCTGATAAGCTAGAATACATAAACCAGCATGTTTTGCCTGTAATTTTTTTAATTTTTTTTAAAGGCTAGCTTTGAATGTAATCATTAGAATTCATGACCAGTGGCTTATTTTTCATGTTTATTTGCCAGATTTTTAATTAGAATCTGATTGCAGCAATATAAAAGGTAGAATACTAAGTGTCATTATGTACAATTTAAAAAACATATTTTAAAGTAGCAGAAACCATTTTTTTAAATGACAGATGCATCTAATCTCTCTTCTGGTTTTCAGTTTTGATATATAAGCAAGTTTAGAGTTCAAATTCCTTAATGGGAATACAACTTTCCATAAAGTTTGTTAGCGTGGAAATAGTCTGAACTAGTGATATCACTCTTAAGTTGCAATGAAAAGGCTAGNAAGTGCAAAAGAAAAGGCAAAAACACAAAAAAAAAAAAAAAAAAAAAAAAAAGAGAGAGAGAGTGGGGAGGAGAAAAAGAAAATCCTCAAGAAAAACTCCCAAGTGTAATTGTTATCAAATTCTGTTTGGTGTAAAATAAGCCCTGGACACTATACGTAGAAGAATGTAAAGATATGTGTTAGATGGTGACATGAGCAGGTAATGAAGATGTATATTAGTAGTAGAGCTTAGCATGGGGTAGAGGTGAATATGAATTATCTTTATTTTAACAGGAAAAGATGTATCACTAAGCTGTTTGCAGGAGATGACACGGTTTCCAAAGAGTATTTTTAAATGAACAAAATGAGCGTGAATCAAACTTTCAGTATAAGCTATGAAGTCCTGTGGGGCTTTTGGGTTTTTTTTTCTGATGAAAAATAGCATCACCAGTTAACACCTCTATAGCTAAGGGCCTCCATTTTCAACATGAGCCTTTACTTTCAAGAGTGTGTAACGTGACTATAAAGATACTTTAAGTGTGAAACTTGGTTTTGAAAAAAAGAAAATCTCAGCTAGCAGGGACTTCTCCTGGGGAGAGATTTTTACGGTATGTGTTGGGGTTTTTTTGTTGTTTTTGTTTTGTTTTTTTCTTTGGTTGGTTGGTTTGGTTTGGTTTTGGTTTTTTTTAATACTTATTGATTTTCAAGTTAAGAATAAATCAGCAAAACAGCAAAAAAGCAAAAATCCCATATGATTATAGTTTGGATTTTTTATCCTTCAGAAATAGTTCTGTTTTAGGATAGTGTAAAGAATGAAAACTCCAAGTCTCATTTTAAAAAACTGATTCAGCAGAGGCAGAGATATGAAATTTGCCACTATAAATGTACATTTTACTACTTTATGTAAGGATGTTAGCGTTTGAAATACAGAATTGTTTGTGGCTTGTTCTGGTATACAGGCATTGGTTTGGATACCAATTTTCAAAACACATCCACAATGACAAACATATTCTGCTACACCACCAATTCTATGACTAATAGGCCACTTGTATTGTGCAATGACACAGTAGCTCCTGAAGCAGTGTATTGTGTCCAAAATAGGGATTTTAGTAGCATTTTTACAATTTCATTATGAATTTTCTCTTCTATCCTTCAGGAGAAAAAGACACTAAGTTGTTATAACTTGAATGGTCTGACTTCAAACCACAACAGCAAGGAAATTCAGAGTTGATTCCATTTCAGTTGTCTTCCGCAGTTGTATCTGGGTATAATAGCACACACGATGCACTGAGTGCCAACTCCTGACACGCTGTACCTTGCTACAACAGAGACAAGTACAGAACAAATTTTCTTTCCTTGCTTTTGTGTGTTTGTCACAGCTTTAATATTTGAATGTTTTCTTCTCATTGTAGAAACACTAAATGGCTTATACTGTATTTGGGTAGCACTGCTTAGTTAGATACTGACAAACTGGGAATCCTTGAACTGCTCTAACATTAATTATGTTTCGTGATACTTATTTTAATTGATTTTAATACATTTCTGTTCTCTCATTTATTAGGAAACATACCATAGAGATGCTGTACTGTTGGCAATCAACATTAATTTGGATTTTTTTTTTTTTAATTCTGCAAATGCATTGTTTGAAGTGGTTAAAATTGTTTGAAATGCAAAAGTGTTTTGGGTAGTATTTTATACTGATGTATATATTGAAACAAATCATTGTAATAATTGTAATAGCTTTTAGTTATAAATACACTACATGCAGACTAATAGAGCTGTACAGTACTGTGCTGCTCAACACCTGGGCAGGGCTACTGCTTGGGAACAGGTTGCAGTGTCAGTAAACCATGTGGATCAAATATTGTACCATTCAGTGTTGGCGCTCACCAATGCAAAAGAAGAGACAATTTCAGCGTGATTAACACTACACAGCTTTCACACATCTGGTAAAATAATACTAAAGTGACCTTTTCACTTACAAGCGTGTTTTGGCTTTTTTTAATACAAATTAACAGGTTTGCCTGTGTAAAATAATTTGTTTTCTGTATCTTGGGAAAAATACTCTCCACATTTAGAATGTTGTATGTTAGAGTACTCCTAAATGCACCCTTGTCAAAAATTATATATATTAGTTACCAATGTTACTATTAGATATGAGCATGACTGTAAGTTAGGTACTTAAGTACATTCTGTTACATTAATTTTCTTTATGTAATACTTTTTTTCAGTTGTTTTATTTGGTATAAATATATACTTTGTGCTTAAACATCTTTGTTTGTTTTTAACGTTCAGTAGTGTGTAAAGACACTGATTTCCTACAGTGAGATGGATGCATTGAATTGTTGGAATTCCTATTGTAGTATGTCTGTTCTTGTCCCCCTTGTCACTGCTTGTGTAGTCATAAACTCCAGTCCTGCAAATACTGTGTACAAGCTCACCTAAGAGACTTGAGGAGTCCCAATGAAGTCAATGAGGGCTTAACATTAATGTGTACATCTCTGTGTGTTTGCAGTAATGAAGAGACAGTGACTCTTCTGAGCCTCATACAGTTTGTGTAAAACAATACTTCAATTGCATATGGCACTACAGTGAGAGCTGGCAACACGACATCTGTTGCCTACTATAAGAAAGCATCCTCTTTTTACAGATAAGCTGGCAATGTTCAGGATCTTCCCACGTAGCAGATACATTCTTGGCAAACTCTTTAAGTTTATACATTAATTTGTGGCAGACTATCAATAAAGACACACTATTTTCATTTCCAAGTTTTGACTTATGAATTGTGAAATATGTAATGGCATACCTTGAAAGTGTCTGAAGAGTTGAGTTTTAAAAGCTTGACAAGATTCATTAATTTTGACTTTCTGTAAAAGAGAAATTCTGGAAGGTGGGGGGTTTAATGCAATGCAACTGGTGATGGCTGAAATCACACTGTTTGCATTTTAGCAGTTCCAGAGTTGCTACTATTCAGTGAAACTCAATGCAGTTCTGTGTTTGCTTAGTTAAAGGTCCAGGGCTCGATGCTTTATACTACTTTGTCTTTTACTCCTGAGTTCATAGCTAGGCTTAGTTACTCCTCAGATCCTTTAGGTTTAAACCTAACATCACACCTTCCACCTGGAAGTAGAAAGCCAGTGCTAAGGCCTGACAGACACCAATTTTGTTTGCTGATGCCACTCTCTCCCATTTATAAGGTGGTGACATACTGCAGTAGTTGAAGATATGAGTGACCTTCTGAGGCAGCCCTAAATAGACAGCATTACAGCAAGGCAGGATATCTGGTCCAGGTGTTCCAGGCTCACTTGGCAATTCTTTTTGAAATATTTGCAACACTTAGTTAAAAAGTACTGGTTTCAGCAAGCCAGAAATAGTATGTGTCCAAGGAAACTTTGAGTCTTCCCTACCCTAATGTGCAGATTATCAGAAAAGGGGAAAAAAGAGGCATTTAAAAAAATTTCATTCATATTTTTTAATTATAATAGTATAACTTATATATTCATTCTTATTTTTATTATTTATATAATAGTATAAACTATAAATTATATAATATAAACCTTATATATTATTATATATAATGAAATATATTGTTATNAATATATATTATTTATATTACAATATTTATATTATTTATATTTTTTTATTTACAAAATAATTCAGATCAGGCTATGGTCTGTCTGGCACGTCCTGTTCTGGAGGCTCATTCAGAAAGAGTGGGGATGCCAATTCTATTTACAGTATCACCATGGTAAGTTCCTGTTGGAGAGTAAAGGTGTTCTTCTTGCCCCTTGTCGCCACTTATTATTGCTAACAAGAGTTATCTGCATCTTCTAAATTTAGATGTCACTGAAATAGGAAGGCATCTGCACAGCATGAGAAATCCTGGTTGGCAGGAAACAGTAAAACCAGCACTGAAAACCAAGTCACCTTTAGTATATAGGGTCAGGCTTTGTACCAGCTATACCTAATGCAGTACTTAACATCTCTTAAACAAAAAAGCCAGTATGTTTTTCTCTATGGAAGAAAAGATGCAGGAAGCATTTTAAATAAACACCTGACCAAGCTGCCTGATAGTTTTTATGGAATACTCATAATTTGTACTTTTCCTCTTTCTAATGCCAAGGGTGCAGCAGTGAATGCTACACACAGCCTGTCACTCCATTGTATCATTTTCTTTATATGGGAGTGAAGTTGGTCACTCTGATGACAGTATTTATTAAATTGGCTTTTATTAGAACATGAAAGGCAAAGTAATTTTATTGGTTTTCCTCATTTTTTTTATTAGCAGATGTTTTGTGAGGTTTTTTAAAAGGGAGGAGAGAAGTCAGGAGAGGCCCCAGGTTTTTTCTTCACAATGTTACGCAGCAACGAAATGGAACTCCATGAAAATGGTATGTTACATGTGACCTGAAATGCCTGGTTTCTGAGCTACTCTAGCCTGTTTATAATTATCTATTGGATTTACCATCTGTGAGTTTTGCTTGACTAACACCTCAAGACTGGCACTGTAGCACTAAGTCTTTGTTCCCAAAGGAGAGCAGAGTTCCTCCTCTAGAACTCGGCTGTCATCCTGTTTAAAGCCTGCAATACAGAAATGCCAGTCCAACTCCAAACGTGCTGCCCAGCTGCTGTTGCAGGATGGCTCTTGGCAAGTACAGGGGTTTTTATAGAGATGATGGATTCCTGTTTTGCTTTGACTTCTCAGTGACTGGAAAAGTTTGGCTTTCCTAAATCAATACTTTGATTTCTACAGCCAGCTGTCATAACAGGGGCATGGTGTCCTTTCCATACCAGTACCACCATGCCTGCTGGAGGGCTCCTGACCAGTGCTTTAACCTGATATTATCAGTGATATTTTTAAAGCTTACAGTTTTATTTCATCTTTGCCTCAATAGTTTCATTGTTAGGTATCCAAATACAATTGTCTTAGCTCTCTTGGGTGACAAGTGATCCTTTTCTGACTTCACCAAGGGATATAATCCCTCCATACCCATCACTGGCTGTTGAAGAGTTGGCACTCCAAGGCTTCTGAGAGGTTCAGCTCTAACTGTGAGCTAGTCTGCAGTTGAAAGAACATACTGGTTATGTGTGCCCAGGCCCTCACTTCTAAGTAACTGCGTAATCTAGGTGGTGATATCTCAACAGTAAATGGCAGTAACAGCAAGATGCCTTCTGCAGCCTTCAAGCTTGTGGTATGCCAGGTCCAAGGAGCTATGGGTATCTGCATAGTCCAAGAAGACGCTAGCAAAAGCAAAGCCTGTGTGGCACCCTTATACCTTCCATAAAGGAGAGATTTGTTCTGCTGCTGAGAAAAGTTTCGGTGCCTACAAAAGGTAACAGCTGCTGGACTTGTTAAAGTTCCCCTGCTTGCTGCTGCTTGTACCTGCTACTGCCTTCGTCCCCCTTATCACAGGTGAAACGTATGGACATGGCACTCTAGGACATGCCATGGTTGTGTTAGGTCAATGGTTGGACTCTGATCTTAGAGGTCTTTTCCAACCTAAACAATGGTGATTCCAACAGCTGCTTTAAGGCCTTGGGGTTTTAGATTTATATACATCAGTATGTAAAAGTGTGACTTCCTTTTTTTCTTATTTTTTTGTTTTTCATTTAAGATGTGACTCACCTTTTCATGGTCTTTGTGGCTGTAAACTGCCCTTCAGGATCTGTTACATTGTATGTGGATATGGATTCCCCTAAGAATCTGAATTTGATAAGCACCAATAGATAACTGAGAGATACAGCAATGTCTCTTTGAAGTTTAGTGGCAAGAGTGCTAGAAAGGCTGTTACCCAAACTAATAAGAGCATCTATATTCTAGCCATGGCTTGGAAAATAAGATGGGTTTGCATGAAACCCATGACTGCAATATGGCTCAGGTTCCTTACAACAGGGAAGTTTACTGTTGTGATTCATGGATTTTGATTTATCATCATCTTAAAACAATGAAGTCATGAATATAGGAACTGAGCACACCTGTCCTGCTGTATGAGGCTGGAGTTTCTTAGTTGCTCTTAAAAATGTCTTCCTTTTATCTAAGGAAAGACACCTGGGGCACTTGTCTGTTTGTGGCAACTGGCTTGACATTTGCTTGCGTTTTTATTTTTAATGTCACTAACATCTAACAGGTGACCATGTTACTGAAGGGAGTGCATTGGTGACAACTGAAATAAAGGGTGAAGATGTTTTTTAAATGTGATCAGCACCATCTAGCTGGGTACACACTGCCTTGGATAAAGAGGCCTCCCACTTCGTAGTGGCACATCTGAATTTCTGCTCAGCCTTTAAATTCTGCCATTTCCCAGGAAAGCTGTGTGGCATGGTTTTACTTGTGTCCTGCGAGCACTGAAATGTCAATATTTGCAAAATGCTTTGAGGATGCATTCGACTAAAGCATTATTTAGATTAATCCTACTAATTCATTCTCTAACCATGCCGTTTGGGGGATCTGTTGCTGAGTAGCAGCACCACGTAAGAATATAATTTTTATGATGTAGTAAATGTATGCATCCAATTCTGCCACCTTAAACCCACCCATTACACAATGGCAATGTTTTAGTGCCAATCAAATGATAGTTTTCAGTGCATGTGGGCAGACATTCAGTAGGAAAGGTGTGCTGCTGATTCCAGTTAGCCCTCCTCTGCTGCTCACCAGTTAACTCAAATTACCTTGTAATTTGGTGGAAGAGAGTGCACAGTTACCACTGACAGGTTGAGGTGCACCACTTTCTTTTCTGAAAAATGTCCCCTGAATCCTTAGGGGTTTAGCCATTTTTTTTTCCCCCAAATTCAGCATTCCTGTTTAACTTTATCCAATCTTGCTTCTGGGAAGCCAAAATAGTATTTTTTTAGGTGTAAAAGTACATTGATGAATTAGGAGAGAGAGTAGGAATCTTGCATCATTACACATATATATACACAGAGTAATGCTGCATGTATTTCTGTGCTTATCTATATATAGACACACTATATATAAGCACCAATTTCCTGCCTAAAGACAACTCAAGTTCTCATGAGCATTGTGATATTTGTTCTAGGTTCATAAGGAGTAAAAAACCAAAATAAAAAATGTGATGTCCCAGTTATCAAGTCTGCATGGCTGCTGCTTATTTTAAAATCTAAAGAGTTTTAGGTGTGATGAGGACTAATGCATTCAGAAGACCAAAATGGATAAAGAGAACATGTGAATGCACATTACTCAGCTGTACACCTCTGAAGAAACCGGTCCTGAGGAGTCATAGCACACTATATGTAAGTTAGCTTTTGGGGATTTAAAGGCATGGATAAAAAACCCAAACAAACAAAAACAAAACCAAACAAACCAAACAAAGCAAACCCTCCCCCC
>WBNM01021424.1:0-21885 GCA_013399055.1 Ramphastos sulfuratus | reverse complement strand
CCCCCCCACAGAGGATTTTTATTTTAAGATGCAAACTGGATGGTATTGCTGCTTTTGCGTCCTGTCTTGAAGGAATGAGACTTCTGGGGAGTTTAGGATAGCAATGCCAGCATTGGAGTAGGTGAAGCAGTGCTTTGGTGAGCTTAAACCAGATCTTTGGAGCTGGGAGGGGGTTTCATTCATCTCCCTTACCATTTTGGCAAATGTCTGAAGAAGTGTTGTCTCTCCCTCTTCTAATTTTGGATAAAAGGATGGGAACTCCTTGTTACATTCAAGTAGTATTGGGGTCCAGTTAGAAGAGAACTCAGCATGCCATGTTTCCATCTCAGACGCTGACCCACCGTCTTTCTGAGGCTGTTAACTGTCTGATACCCAGTCTGCAGCTGGTACTGGCAGCCATGGGTATTGGTCTGCACACGATGCCAGCAACCAAGATTCTTGGTTCTCATGATTCTTTAATATGGCAAAGAAGAGAGTGAAAATACAGTGCTTTTATACAAGCAAGCTTTCCTAGCTTGATTTACGTGGAAAGGAAATTTATTTCTTCAGTCATTTGTTTCTTCTGCTGACTGCAGTAGTCATTCATTGCTGTGAGGACAGGCTGAGAGAGTTGGGGATCTTCAGCCTGGAGAAAAGAAGTCTTCAAGGAGACCTTATAGTAGCCTTCCAATATCTGAAGGGGGGCTACAGGAAGGCTGGGGAGGGATTATTGACAAGGTCTTGCAATGACAGGACAAGGGGCAATGAGTTTAAACTGGATGTTAGGAGGAAGTTCTTTACAGCGAGGGTGGTGAGACACTGGAACAGGTTGCCCAGGGAGGTTGTGGCTGCTCCCTCCCTGGAGGGTTTCAAGGCCAGGATAGAGGCGGCTTTGAGTGACCTGTACTAGTGGGAGGTGTCCCTGCCTATGGCAGGGAGTTGGAACTAGATGATCTGTGAGGTCCCTTCCGACCTTACCTTTCTATGATTCTATGATTCATGGGCTGGAGTGAGCACACAGGGTCACAAGCCAAACTTTGACCTGTAATGAAGCACAGACTTCTGGTCAACCTCCTCACTTCACTTGCTTCGTCTGTGAAATGACTTAATTTGCCACTATGAGATGACTTGCTTTAGCAACTAATTTCAAAGTTTCTTTCCCTTTGTAAGCTAACAAGTCCATCGTGAAAGGTATCCACCAAAATAATGTAGGGTTAGGAACTACCCAAGTATTTCCTGAAAGTGTGAAAACTTGGGCCAGAAGGGCTTCCTTGGGAGCCAAGGTGCACTTAGCCTGCTGTTCTCCAGAGATGATTTCAAGTGTCTTCTCTTGAAGCCTAGCCTATCAGCGGTGTCACCTTTGTAGGCTCGGCAATGATTGCATCTGCTGTGAAACTCTGGGATGCCAGAAAACTGCCCTGGTAAGCCCAGCTTCTCTCATGTATACCAGAGGGTGCCTGGACTCTGTGGTGCTTTAGATAATCCACAGTGTCCCTACAAAAAGCAGAAGCAAAATGCTACTAAGTCAAATCACAGGTGTAGAAGTGAATTATCACAGATGGTACAGACACTGGAAAATTATCCCTGGGATGTTCTTCAACCTTATTTGCTGTTCAGTGTAAACCTGTTAATGCTGTTCTTTCTAGCAAGATGAGGGAAACAGGAATGTATTGTTAGTCTGGGTACTGGGAAAACAAAAAGGTTCACAAAGGTGTTAAGCAAGCATGCAGTCATTCCCAGTACAATTACTTCAATGAGAGCACAGTCATTCATCTGTTATTTCCCATGCAATTTACTAGTCCTGTTAGGCTACCTTAAAATGTTTTTGCTGAAAGGCAAGTTGCTTGATTCCTCCATTCAGTAGCTATGTGGAGTCTCTACATCATTTACAGAAAAAAAAAAAACAAAACAACCAAACATTAAGTTACTTTTGCCATGATTCTTTAGTGGGGGGAGTGGTGGCTGGGTGTCAGAGACATACACAAATGCCATTCCCAGGGTCTAGTTCAATTATCAAAGCATAGCCATAGTTAAAACTTAGGGAACACTGCATTAAGTGCATTCTTCCAGAATGTGATTAGATAAAAGCAAACACAGAGCCAGCTAAGCCAGCATCCTTCTGAACAGCTGTTGCCATGCCAGAAATTGCAAATTAATAGTGCACTTCTTTTAGGTCCTATTTTATTTTTCTGTCTGGGGGGAAAAGTAAATGACTTTGTAACACAGCTGAGGGGGGCAGTAGGAGGTACATCCTTTAAAAGTGATTTCTCTATTTAGCTGGATTTTTTTCCCCCTGGTTTACAGTAGTAATTAATTTACACCTACTACTCTCAAATTGCTCCTTTTGCGGGTAAGAGACTTAGGTAAGAGAATTGCTAAAGTTGATACCAGTGGAGTCACCTCTCAGCAGACCTCAAGCTGTCCCCCTGCCAGTGCAGGCCACAGGATTTTGTGCAGCTGAGTGAATCACCCTGATCCTAAACATACAAATTATACTTGTCTGCTACAATTTTAAATAAGCTCAGAGCTCTGCACAATGTAATTAAGTGCCGTGACAGGGAACTCTAAACGTCGCTTCCAGACTAAAGTAAATCACAGATCTGCCTACAGGACCTCCAACAAACTGAATTCAGCTTTGCTTCATGAGTCCTTCTGTGGTTTTTAACCTTCCCTTTGCAGTGAGAATTCCACCTTTGCATTAAAATTTATCTGAATGCTACCGTCCTGATCTCCTTTGAACCATTTGTGCTCCTGCCGGGGTGCCAGATACTCTCAACAGCCCTCGGGGTGTCGTACTGCTCTCAGCAGACACACACGCACCCAAAACATTGAGGACCTCTGTATTGCTTCGAGTTTAAGCTTTCCATGGGACTCAAAATATAGCTAACAGAAGCCAAAACAATAATAATAGGATGTCTTCCCCTCTCCCCCCTTTTTTGGAAAGGAATTAGATGTAAAGAGAGAAGGGGTGAAACACCCCAAAAAACAGTCTTGGTTCGATTTGGAAGTTAAAAGAAAAACTTTAACAATAAATAAAAGGTATTTAAGGTAGGGGAGTTACGAACAGGCATAGGGAAGGGAAAAACAAGATACGAAATATATATATGCAACCAGGCTGATAATAGTGAATGGAGGTAGATTCAGGAAGCGGTGTCCACAGTGTGGTGGGAAATGGCCATGTGGTAAGACAGGAGCAGCAGAAACAAGGTGGTGCTATCAGGCAGGCCAGGAGAGAGAGGAACAGGAACTTCATCTGTTTATATAGGGAGTGCAGACAGGCAGTGGGAGTGGGCTAAACACTGCACCTGGGGTCAGCGTCAAGTCCATCCTCTGGCAAGAGTCAGGAGGACCTGGGGTGAAGTTCAGACCACTCTCCCCACCCAGGAGGGTTAACCCTTTACAACTACATACAAAAAACGTGTGCTCTCCTGTCCCACCAGTGACTCGGTGACTCAGACCCCAGTATCCTTGCCTCAGGAAGTCCTCAGAACCCCACAGTACTGAAAGATCCTGCACTGATGGGTTTAACCCATTGCATGCAGGAAGAGCAGGGATCACTCCACCCAAAAGCTCATCTCCTGTGGCACTGCCACATCTGGGTGAGGGGAAAAAAAAAACCATGTAAGGTATACATCTAGCTTTAAGAATCATAGAACCATAGAATCATAGAATGGTAAGGTTGGAAGGGACCTCAAAGATCATCTAGTTCCACCCCCCTGCCATAGGCAGGGACACCTCCCACTACTACAGGTCACTCAAGGCCTTGTCCAACCTGGCCTTGAACACCTCCAGGGAGGGAGCAGTCACAACCTCCCTGGGCAACTTGTGACAGTGTCTCACCACCCTCACTGGAAAGAACTTCCTCCTAACATCCAATTTCAATCTCCCCTCTGCCAGTTTAATCTCATTGCCCCTTGTCCTGTCATTGCAAGACCTTGTCAATAGTCCCTCCCCAGCCTTCCTGTAGGCCCCCTTCAGATACTGGAAGGCTACTATAAGGTCTCCTTGAAGCCTTCTCGTCTCCAGGCTGAAGAGCCCCAACTCTCTCAGCCTGTCCTCATAGGAGAACATCATCAAAGACTACACTTAACTGTGTGCTTGAATTGTATTTTTACCAAGTGTGAAGCAAACAGCAGTACATATTTCTGGATTTTGCTTAAAAAGTGTCATTATTCAACCAAAATTCTCTTATGCAGAGCAGCGCTCAACTTTTGAGCTAATTATGTCATAAACTGAAGAATTTCCTTTGTCCTCAGTTCCTTTGCATCCTAAAAAATATAATCTAACCACAATAGCCAGTTAGGGATGGCCATTTATGAATGCTTAATTGCTTCATACATTTCTCATGTTAAACATTTGTAAAGGCCAACATCTCAAGCAGAAGAAAAAATATAAATGTGACAGAATAAATAAAAAAATAAACAAATAAATATCCCAGCTCACTATAAATCTCAGTAGTGTTTATGATCTTGAAATAACTTTTTTAAAGAGTCAGAAAAAAGCAGGGCTCTTTTCTTTTTTTTTTTTTTTTTCCCCCTTGGATCTTAATATATTTTATTCCTGTTAAATTTAACTTTAGCTTCATTATTTTTAGGCTGTGTTTGCTTTGGAATGATTCTAGCATCCTAAGCTATTTTTATTTTGTTTGTTGTACATATTCACAAATTTAATGTGGTTACTTGAGGGGTTTTTTTTCAGCTGTTAAGACTTTCAAGCCACCAGCATTGAAACAGCTAAAGGATGTGTCATGTAGTGATAGATGGGTGATGCTTTTCTTTATAGGTCAATTGATTATTATTTTTTTTTTTAAATAACATTAACCAAATCCTTGGTAATTGTATCTTGTTCTTCAGTAGTAAATGAAGAAGAAATCTCTCTGGCAGTTTAAACTGGATCTTTACCTGCTCCATCCCCAGAAGTTTCCTCCTTCCTCCCCCCATCTGCTTGTATATGAAGAAGAGAATGCCCTGGTGAAGGGTATTAGGAGATCTGTTGCCCTCCCAACTCACAGGCAAACCACTGCCTGCCACATCAGAAGGTAACAAAAAGCCTTTGAAACACCTTGTAAGGTGAGGAATGTGCACTGAGGAGTAATATTCCTCCATTACAAAAGTGCCTGATGCTGAGATGTCCTAAAGAGTCACTATGCGTGGTATTGCTGAGTATGCATGCTGAAGGGAACCTGCAGAACACTTGCCCTTGGGTGTTGCCTTTGCACAGAGACCTTCAGGCTCTAGGCTATGTGACGTGCTTACTGCAGCTCTTGTTGGACACCATGTCACCTATGACATCATCAGACAGAAAGTGTCAAGAGATGATAAGCTACTCTGTCAGCCTCCAGAGAGGCTCTTGCTGGATATGTCTGAGTGCATCTCAACAGCCTCACCTCCCTGTGGGAAATTTTTCAGGAGACCTTCAAAAGTTTCCAAAGCTTTTTATATCTTTGTAAGAACCATTGCCCCAGTCATCACAAGAGATGTGACAGCTCCATTTTAAGCTAAACAAAGATTTGTATGAAAAGAAATCATATTGACTGAAAATTTGGCACTCTGACAGCACTTGGGACTTAAATGGAGTTGAAAAAATAAATACATTCAGTATCATGTAGGCAATGAAAGCCTTACTTCAGGATTATTTGGTTTATAATTTGTCCCACACAAAAGAGCTATGTGAAAATTGCCAAGTTAGCAGTCATGGGAATGGCAGATTAAAGGATGCCAGGCAATCTTACCCTGCCTTCTCATATACATTATTTATGCTTATTCATTGTAATATAGCCTTCAAATAAATATGGCTAGAAATCATCCTCCCTACAGAAGCACATAATGAATACATTCAGTGAATGAGCTATACCATGCAAAAGCAGCTTGCAGCCAAGACTAATTTTTGAAATACAACGTAATTTCAGATTTTTCTTGTTTCAATGCACAATAAACCTGTTCTTTTTCTTTTTTTTTTCTATTGTAAAACTTAGAAAACAAATCCTCAAGATCAAGTGAGGAAAAAAAGTCTGTATTTTTATAGATTTATGGATCTTCTATATATTTATCTAGATCTCTGCAGTTTTGTTTCAAAATTTTGTTTCACACTTAGACAATTTCTTTTCCCTAGGAACAACTCCATTTCCTGGAACAGAGCTCTGCCAGGGCAGGTACCACATTGCCAGCTATGACCAACAGCAGAAGGTTGTAAGCATAGGAAGACACATGTGTGTAAGTATCTCTTTGATGTCCAGAGTGGAGAAATATTATTACAGACTGTCAACATGGTGCAGAAGCCCTGAATGCTCTCCTGACAGGGGCTGACTAATTAACTGTTGTGCAAATAGCCATTGTACTTTGTCTTGAACTTGGCTCCCGCCAATTTCATTTGATGTTGTCTGATTTTTGTAACAGAAAAGAAAGTGAGGAGTGGTTTCATCTTCCCTTTCTTCTTATTCATATTTTATTATTTTTGCCTTAGTCCTCTGTGCTGGTTTGAGGCTAATTGGAATATTTTAATAAAATAATTAGATTATAGGCTGTGAAAAGCAAACAGTGGTGCTGTCTACTTCACTCATAGGCTTGCTGAGACATATAAGAACAAGGACACAATATAGATAAGGTAGAGAGAGCCTCAGTCTCTCTCTGGGGGCTTGTGTGTCTTCTGGCCTCTCTGCTGTGTAACCTAACTAACCACTCTGCTTCTAACACCCCTGGCCAATCCTCCAAACTCACCTTGCATGTAAGGCAAACCCTGGGGTAAGGTAGAGGGGTGGAAAGAAGCGGGAAGGGTGGTTGGGAGCCCCTCCTGAGGACTTTGATTTCTGGGAGGAGTATTGTGTTTCTGTATTACCTTTAACTTGTATATTTCTGTAAATATTCCTGTCTATTGTGTATATATCTGCTTGTATATTGTGCTGAGCTGTAAATATAGCTTCAGTCCTTAACTTCCAGCTGGCTGAGTCTAGTCTGGGTAATTTTTTCATAGTGGGGGCGGGGAGGCAGGTAACTCCCAAACCATCAGAGTCTTCTATTTTTGAGATTAAAACCTATGACAAAATTGGTCCCAAACTGCTGTGCTCTCAAGCCCTTCATGGAGCCTTTCCATTTCTAGGCCGTCATTTTGAACAGAGAAAAATGCTCAGAGATTTCCAGACATGAGACTGCCTTGTATTTCTCCAGTGTGTCTCTCCATTTTCCAGTCTCTGTAACTTCAACCATTTTTGGTCAAGTTGATCAGACTGGAACATACCTTAATGAAACATATAACATAAAGGAAAAAATTCTTCACAGGAAAGAGTGGTTGGCCATTGGAAAGGGCTGCCCAGGGAGATAGTGGAGTCACTGTCCCTGGAAGTGTTTTAAAAGAGACTGGAGGTGGGACTTGGTGCCATGGTGTACGTGGTTAGACAGTGTTGGGTGATAGGTTGGACTTTATAATCCCAGAGGTCTTTTTCAACCTGATTGATTCTGTGAATAAATATATTCTAAACAACGTCTAGCTGAAAACGGTGGTTTCTAGGAACAAGAATGGAAATGGTAGAAGTTTCATTCCTGGGAACTTACCCTTATTCCTGCTTTTCAGTAATGCTTACCACCCTGGCATTTCTGTGCCAAACTCACACAGATTTTTTTTTTTCTGTGCTGTGCTTTAAGATGCAAGCTCTTACCCCAAGGTGGTATAGTTTGGTTTGGTCTGGTCTGGTCTGGTCTGGCTGCGTGTTGATGGCATTGACCAGCCGAGGCTGCTGCTACTGAGCCACCCCTCACAAGGAAAGCTCATAACACAGGACACAACAGAGAGATTACAGTGCTTTGGGGGCAGCCAAACTAAATGTCTAAACTGAGTTAGATCAAAGGTATCCTGAAAGTGTCCAGGATTCTCCACTCACTGTAAAGGAAACTGATGCTCACTTGGTTGGATGCCAAAGGTGAGCTGAGAGGACAGAGTTGACTGTATCTAGGAAAGACAAAATGGCTTTGTGATGTTTTACTGGTGAGGTCTCTGTGTCCAGCTCCTCTTGCATAGAGAAGAAAAGGCAGCTGGAGAATGTGTTCAGGATGACACTGGGAACTAAACCTTGGAGTCCTGGGCAGCACCGGGTATGAGGGAGTTATTGTAGGAAAAGTCATTTGGGATGATAGGGATAA
The DNA here is from genome assembly GCA_013399055.1 of Ramphastos sulfuratus. Lineage (NCBI taxonomy): Eukaryota > Metazoa > Chordata > Aves > Piciformes > Ramphastidae > Ramphastos > Ramphastos sulfuratus. The sequence goes on along the minus strand of WBNM01021424.1, from coordinate 13,774 downwards.
ATTCGAAGGTCACAGGATCACAGAACCTTAGAGGTTGGAAGGGACTTCCAGAGATCATCAAGTCCAACCACCCTGCCAAGGCAGGATCACTGTGACAGTATGGGTGAGGTTTATTATTTCAAAATCAGTATCACTTATTAATTTTTATATTCAGGAATCTTGCCACAGTCCATAATTTTAATAATAGGTTCTTTGCACAGTCATGAAAAGTATTACACAGAAGGGAAACCAGGGAATTTAGAACACAAGAAATAACTAGCAATAATGTAACAAACATTAAACTATCAGAGCTGAAAGGAGGTGCTTGTGGTCAATTACACCACTTGTCCACTAGAGGGACTCGAGAGGCTTCTCTCTGCTTAAGGCAGAAGGCACTTGGTATTAGATATAGAGAGGCTTTGTTTACTCACAAAATATTATCTCCAGACTCCCAGAGCTGAATTATAGTTTCCAGACAGTCCCAAACACTTGAAGGGAGTTTTGTCAATGCTTTGATAGCCACTGAGGCTTCTAGATCTTCCCAGGCTCTAACAAGGTGCTGAGAGAGAGGCAGACAATCTCTGACCTGATCCTGGTTCCTCTTGTACTCTAGACCTAGCACGGAGGTCTGCAGAGGTGCAGGCAGGATATCTTGCGGATGTGCAGACGGGCACAATGTTAGTGGCACTTCTCGACACGTTGTGAGGCGCTTAATGCCTTCTCCTGGTAAAGTTGAGGCACGGCAAGTTTCCAGGTAGACAAACCCAAAGTATCAGGGCTTGTTATTATGTAGCAGGCAGAGCATGGCAGGATGCAACGGCAGAGAGCAATGAGGCAGAAGCATGATGAGGCAGAAGCAGGTTGTCTTTACCTGCTCATCTCCAATTATCAATTCAGCCCAAGACTAACAGCTCTTTGGCCACAGATTAGCCAATCAGATTGGTAGTTTGCCAAACTTCACCATATTAGGTAAGCTAGGGCCTGCTTTTACCCTTTTAGGGCAAAACAGAAGAGTATAAACACGTGCAGGTACCCTATCAGAGAGAGAAGGAGACTTAAGGGCACCAAGCCTTTGTCTTCCTTTCCCGCCCTTGCTTCCCTCAAAAGCAGAAGAGAGGGGAAATAGGGAAACATGTCTGGACAAGCCAGGATGTGTTTAGGCCTATTTTGGCCTTTCAGGACAATCATCCAGGGTAGCTTGCACAAGTCATTGGAGATGTGGGGATGACAGAGCTGTAAGGGGATAGAGGCTACAGAGTAACAGGGGTTTAATGCCAGGCCTTGAAGAGCTTTGGGATGCTGTCAGTGGGGTTGAGTTATTGGGAAGATGCTGGGATATTCAGATGATACTGAGGCTAGGAGGCCTGAGGCATAACAGTCCCTGGGGGCAGTGGTATTGAGAAGATGCTGAGGTGCAGAACGAGGACATGCTGGTGTGACCAGAGCAGAAGTTTTATGGGTATTGAAAACACTGGGGTAAGGAAGGTGTGGGAGTGTGAGCAGAGACTGGCTGTTGCTTTGACTGGTGAAAAAAGAGATAATTAGTACATATGAGTAAATGTACGTTTAAAGGCCATTGCTTCTTGCCTTTCTTTAAGTCTTTCTTCTGTAACTGCTCTGTGTTATGCTTCAGAGCCTGCAACAACACATGGTGTTAGGGTCTTTTATCATCTTTGTGCAGCGCAGCCTGGCAACAGCTGCTCTTTCTTCCCCTCCAAGCAGCAAGGAAGGGAACACAGACAGCTAGTCTGCATGTGCACCATGTCTCACTTCTCATTTCCCTCACACCATTAGGAAAGAGTGTGCATGACAGATGGCAGAGAAGTCTGCCCTGATCTCAAGCTGAGGTGCTAAAGCATCTCCTTGGTGGAGGGTTGAAGCTTGAGACCTAACCAAGGAACAGGAGTTGCAGGTTTTCAGCCAGTGCAGAAAGCTTCCACGAGCAGGAAGAACTATTGCTATGAGCTGACTTCTAGACTTCTGCTAGTAGAAGAGGAAGGGGGTGACCTCAGCTCTGTTCTGGGCTCCAGAAAGGATGTGACTAGCTATCACCAAGACGTTTTGCTTCTCTCTTCCTTCCATTACGCTTCTTCCTCCTTCTCCTGACCACCCTGCTCTTCTTGTTCCACCTGTCACTCTGTTTCAAATCGTGGGCTCTTTCCTAGGCCAGGGCACTACCGTTCATCTTTCAAACTCTTTATGTCATTGTAGCTGTATTCTCACTGTTTTGTAATCAAGCGCCTCTTTACCTTGCTACCTCATCTCCACTGCCCCACTCACATCCACCCTCAGCCTGGAGCCTCCCAGTGCAGCTGCACCTCTGCTGCCTGCTGGGGACAGTCCTGCCAGGGCCTGGAAGCTGGCAAGGGACACAGTATGCCCTGTGCTAACACAACCCTCTGCAAATTCATCTGCCAAGCTGACAAGTCTCTGCTAAAGTACACGAGCTGAGACTTTTAAAAACACATTTGTAACTTGGCTACATCTTCTGGCATCAGGGTGACCTTCTCCCTCTTTTGCCAAATTTCAAGCTTTTGCTCAAATAAAGAGTTGCCTAATCTTGCTCTGAAAACCACAGAAACATTTTTACTGAAACTGCCCTCCCCTTTCCTCCTCATAAAAAAGAAAAACAAAACAAAACACCAAAAGTGGAGGAGGAAAGATCAGCCCAAAGCCAGCCCTTGGCAGAAGGCATTTCAGCCCGGATGAGCAACATCTAACAAACTTAGGAGCAAATGAAAGCAGGAGCTTATAATGAGAGCTGTCAGGCAGGGGTAATTACAAGCAGTGCTATCAACGTTGTGTGCAATGTGCATCACCCAGAAGGGAAGGGAAGTGCATAAATGGTAAAGATAATTTTATGTAACCTGAAGCATTGGAAGCATGCCTTCTTGGAGTGTCTGTTTCTCATCCTATTTCTCATCTATCGTAAGCTCCCCTTCTTTGCTTCTCACAGTTGTGTTCTTCCTCCTCTGCAGTTCCTGCCATCTGGAATAGCATTCTTGTATACTTCTGTCAGTTCTTTAAAGCCAGCTTTTGGTTAAATTCATACATGTCTTTGGCCCTTTAATTTTCTCCTCGTTCTGTCAGCATGAATCTCCCAAATGGTATACTTCACTCAACTAAGAATATCTGGGATTTGCTTAAAACCAGTTCTAAAAAGCCAGCAAATGTCCAAATGCCTGTGATCCTCAACACTTTAACATTTATGACACTGACTTGCAATGGGCAATTTGTGTAAAGCTATTTCCCCATCATGCACCATTATTCAAATAAAGGAAGGTGAAAAAATCAGTGGGGGAAAACCATGAACATCTTAAATTAGATCAGCCCCATCTTAAAAAGACACCTCTAGTAATATCCAGTCTGTTCTCAGAAACTGAATTAATAACTTATGCTTCCTTTCACTCACTACATATTTTTAAGCAATGTTTAAAACTGTCGACGCTGCAAAAAATTCTCCATGTAAGAAGCAAGGGAGAAATACTTAGCACTTGAATGAGCTTCAGATAAAACCAACCAAAAACCCCTGACAGCCCATAACTCCCGTCTGTGGCCACAGTTTCAGCATCCTTTATATAATCTTCAGATACAAACTTAAAAATAAATGAAGAGCTATAAGGTTCACACTTAGAAGAGTTGGTTGCTCACCAGCCCCCACACTGAAGAAACTATCCACAGGTCGGCTTGCTCAGCCAGCTCCTGCTAGGACTCACAGAGGGTTAAAGTTCTGCCCAGTCAGTTGTAGGAAGGCCTCCGCTGTTTCACAGCTGTAAATCCAGGAGACAGGTTCGTTATCTAATCTCTTATCTTGCATAACACAGGCTGTGGGGCTTCCCTGGATTGATGTTTACTCAATTAGACCATAATCTTCTGGAAAAAGCAATGCCTAGGCACAATTTTATGGTAGCTCCAGGTACTTCACACGCTGATCCCCCAGTTATGTGCCCCCCCCACCCTCCCCCGGGTTTTGCATCCGCGATGCTTTCAGGTTAACTATGGGTGTAGCTGGTGAGCATTTAAAGTTGCCTAAATAGTTGGCGCCTGCTTAATGGTAATGAATCCCTGTGATGTGGAGCTAGCAGGCAATTCACTCATGGCCATACTAAAGGTGACCGCTGGTAACACCAGCAATTTACTTATGGTCACACTGAAGGACATCATCGCAGGGAATTTATACGGCCCAGTCAGGAATTATAAAAATAGAATTATTTTATTTCCCTGAAAGCCCTGCCCCAAAACTATATACAGAACTAGTTTAGGTTTATTTCAAGGTTCTAATTCGACCAGGAATTCTTCAACAGGATGTTATGGACAAATTTAGAGATTTAGGAAGTCAGGAAATGGAAAAGGCTAAGCTGCAAACACAGCTTCACCCCATTATCAATCAGGCTGAGCTGAGAATCTAAGGGACCATCAGGCTTTACTCACAGAGGTGAGATAGGTATTGGGCGATGATCCCTTGCTGGGTTTCTCTGTGGCTCAGCTGTCTTCTGATGCTGCAAGCAATATCCAATAGTCTGGATCCACACAGGAGAAGTCCAAGGTGGGTGGAAAAGCTGCCAAAGTCAGAAGTGTCTCAAGACACGACTGCCACAAGACAGGGATTTGTGGAAGTGACGCTGCCTCGGCAGCGGCAGGGGAGAGCCAAACTGCTCAGGTTTGCCCAGTTCAGAATAGCAGCCAGGAAGTCAGCTGTAGTAAGGTCTAAGAGCAGCTGGGTCCGGGTGCCGCCGGCAGCTCTCTCAAAAGGACCCCAGGACTTGCCAAGCTTGCAAGTTTGCACAGAGCAGTGCACAAGTGGGGAGAGCTGTCCAAAGGCAGAGATGGTGCAAAACCAAGAGCTGTGTGCAAAGGTAGGAAGCTGTCCAAAAGCGAGCACAGTCCAAAACAGGAGCTCTGTCAAGGCAGGGGACTCTTAAGGCAGGAACTCTTCTTAGGCAGGCACCCTGCACCTTCTCCCTTGCTCTATTTATGCTTTTCTAGACAAAATGTCCATTTGTCAATTCATACTGGGCGCTAAATTCCAGCCAGCCACCAGCCTGATTCCCAGCGTGGGCTGCCACACGGCTCAGCACACCTGTGGGGACAGCCTTTGGCTGTTCCCCCTTCAAGCCCGCAGGGTGTGTGGGGGGAAAGCAGTTTTTGTGCCGCCTTCTTCCCATTCAAACCCGCAGGGGAGGGGAGAAGGAAGGAGTTTGGAGTGCTCCGGAACAGTTACTCAAGAGGAAAACTTTTTTTCTCACTGGGATGAGAACTGTTCCCCCAGCTGCATATTTGAAAATAATCATTACCTTTTGTTTTATTTATCATTTGTTTTGAAAATAATCATTAACATTCCACAGAAGGCTTGCCTACATAATTTGCTCTTAAAGTAATTTAGAATCTACTAATCGAAGCAATAACCTGGATTTTCTATTAGTGAAAATCTCTCCACTAACCCACAGCAAAGGGAACATACAGCACTTAGGAGGTGTTTCCCTTTGCACAGCTCTTACAGTCCTGCTCTGGAGACGTTTGCAGACGTCACTGGAAAGGTGACTCAGACAGAATGACCAGAATTGTAGGAAATCCACATCTTTATTTACGGGTTTCATGAATCAGAACTCTCTTTACATGCTTTCCTGGTTTCTTCATTCACTGTCTTCTGGAGAAGGTGCATGCAATCGAGTGGTTTAGTAGGTGGCACCATGGAAGTGGTGTAGTAGGATGACGTGACAGACATGCAGTGTGGGGAGCTGTCAGTTGTGCCTTATCCCATTTTCTTTCCATGCATTTTCTGTGACCCAATTATTGGATGGTGCTCATGAGAAGCAAACTCAAAAGGAGAACGTTTAATTGCTCGTTGGTGCCTCCTGGGGAGGATCAGAGCCCAGAGAGGGTCAGGAAGGGATGGGGTGAGAAGCCATTCCCCTAGAGGCAGGGAAGGGCTGGGGAGACTGTGGGTGCTGCTGAGCCAGCCAAGTTTAGCTTTCTAGGCTGCATTTCCAGCAAAGTTCATCTGAGAAATAAAGCACTTAGCCACATCTCTGAAAAGCACTGCAGAAGGTACACCAGCCCGAGGGCTTGAACCAGCCACGTGGCAAGAAGGGGGAAGAGAGGCTCGAGCAATACACTGTGTCTGCTTTTTTAAAAGCCTCCTGGTATGAAAATCACAACACAAACTCTTTGGTTTCCTTAATATCATTGGCACAGCTGGGCAAGCTGGAACAATACCTTCATTGTATTCAAATGCATGCATGATCCTAGGTTTCTCTATCCCTCTTCCCATTACTTTGAGGTTCTGGGACAGCTGTGGGGTAGTACAAGCTCTCCTTTAATCAGCCCTGTTCCAAAGGAGACCTGGGAATTGCAAGGTCACAGATGGTGGCTTGTAAAACTGCTGAATGAATCAGGCAGGAACAGGTTTGTTTACACAGAGAGCTGGTACACAAGCAGCTGGGCAACACAGAATGAGGAGAGACAAAACGCAGACACTCTGCTCCCACCAGCACTGAGATCAAATATACCTTCTAAACAAGCTCAGTAATAGATCTCCCAGATGTTGAAAACCAGATGTAAAAGATGATTTATATGCTTACAAATTGAACATTGCAAGGATGGGCTTTAAGGAGCTTCCCATGTGGAACGGAAGCTGGACCTTGACTTAGGCATCCACCTTCCCTGCGTGCAAGATTTAGGAGAATTCACATGATCTCAAAGGGATCTTGAATGCTAACATACAGAGCATGAGCCATATGATACTAAACTGTTTTATGGGAAACTACTTGAAACAAACCAGCATGAAATTCTAGAGACAAGAATGGATTAAAATTTTGCTGTTCGTGGTTTTCATTAACTTGCTTTACTTAAGGTCCATAGCTCAGAGGCTCAGTTCCTTGAGCTCAGCCGTCTTTGCAGTTCATTTCTTTCCAGAAAGAAAGGTTCAAGCTTGGTTTAGAAGAGAGAAGGTGGTTGAGGTTGTTGTGATAGAGCACATTGCATGGGATTTAACATGCTTATTCCATAACCCTGCTGACCTTGAGTAATTTCTGTGTCTCCATGTGCTCAGGTCTTCAGTTCCATGAGTTGCGCAGTGCCTATGAGAAAGTAAGTTGTGTTCTTATGACAGCAAATTGGTGCCATCAGCTGAAAAAGATGATCCAGCCCTCATGCTGGCCCATCCGATCCGGTTATCTGCTGCATACCTCATATGATGTGATGGACCTCTTGTGAATTCCCTCCTTACTCTGAAGGGTTAAACAAATACAACCAACGTGTATGGTTGGTTCCACCATTTTTCCTATAGATGCTTTGATGGTTGACCAGACAAGGATTAGAGAGTGTTGAGGCTGAAGATGCAAGTGTCTCCTGGTGCAGGAAAGTGGCAGGTAAGTAGGAGATGGGTCTTCTTCCACCAAACCACCTTAACAAGCAAATAGTAGTCAGTCTTGCTTTGGCTTCCTTTCTTTAGACCCATGACTAGTTATCTTTGGCTGTATTATTTTGGACTTAGGTGCTCTGATGTCTTATAAACATCTGAAAAATGTAATGCCAGACCTGGCTCTGAGCATTAGCTCAACCTTCAAAGGTTTGTGGGTGGGATGAAGGAGGAGTATGTGACAAAGGTTATCAATAGCTAGAATTTGTAGCCTTTCATTCTCTGAAGGGGAATTTTTTCTTCTTCATTCAAGGCTGAGACTTGAGACATTAGCTGTTGCTCAGGTGCTTCTATTTTAGGCAGGCTGTATGTGATAAGGAAGTAGCCAATATGCTGTTGAATGTGGAATTTGGGGAAAGAGCATGTGCTGTAGTCTGCCCTGTGCTGGCTCCCGGAGAGCTCTGTTGGTGAAGCACTGCTGTCAGGTATTCCAAAGAACACTCAGTCATTCAAGTGTTAACTTTTTATGTAATGTATCTCAGAAGCCTTGTCTCCCACCAACACGCAGATCCCTTCCTGGAAAGGAGCCATCTCGGTCTATCAGCTCAGTGAGGGAGGACACCCAGCCCCCTTGCGCAGCACAGGCCCTCATGGTGGTCCTGCTGCAGAGCTGCTGCAAAAGTAAATTGGCCCTTGCTTTCATTTTCTCCAGGTCTTATCTCAGCCAACAGTAAACGCTTTGGTAAAGAGACAGGAGCACATTTGTAAAGTAGCACAAAGGGCTCTCTGGGCTGCAGTGTAATCCAAAGAATAGATCCATAACAGATAACTCACAGCAGGCAGAGCTGGCCAAAGCTTTAGGCAGCAGCATGTGTGTGTGCCAGTAAAGCATAGCGAATATAGGTGAGGGAGTGAGTGCACTTTTACCTAATTCAACAAACTATCTTATCTGGTGCCAGGGGAAAAGCAGTTCTTACGAAGCTACAGCTGCTACGTGTCTTCATAGATCTTCTGTGAGCAACCAGCCACTCACAAGACTTGGCTCCAAAAAGCCCCGCAGAACAGTTAGGGTGTAAGAAACACTTTGAAACAATATATTAAGGTGTTTTGCTTCCCTGTGATTTAGGCAACGACCCACTCATTTATCAAACGGGGCACTGATCTCAAGGGAAGCACAAAACTGGCAGAAAATACTGAGACGTGCCTGAACTATTTCTGAGGCAAGTGACATTCTGCATGGCAAATAACAGGTTTTGTTTGTTTCCGTGTTACAGTTATATTTATTACAGATAATACGTTTGTATTTGCAGCTGAATCTAATGTTTTCTGGAGTCGCTCTCCGGACTCCGGGACCACATGATAGTTACCTCTTACAGTGTTCCAGTTTTGCCTGTTCCCTGTGTGTATAAATTTCCAAACTCTGCGTTTTGAACCTTGTAAGTAAGGTTTCTGGAGAGATTTAATGTTAATGGACATTTTTCATAGTTATTAACAATCTCTGCCTGGATATCAAAATTAATATCGATTATAAATTTTGCATCATTCGTAACAGCAGTGTAACAAAACCAAACCAAAAACAAACACAAAAAACCCTCATTTGGTTATGAAAGCTTCCCGAGACACAATAAGAACATGGGTGAGGGTAAGGCACTGCTCAGGGCTTCAGCCTGTGGTGGGACCATTGCCTGCCCAGGACACCCATGTATTCAGTTTGAAAAATGAAATTTTTTTCCCCCTTTTTTGTCCACTCGGTGGTGCTCAAGCCACGCTAGCTTTTTTTTTTTTTTTTTTTTTTGATTGGCATTTTCCTCACCACTATGTCAGGCAGAGCGTGTCTGCCCTCTCCGGGGATGTTCAAGTCACTGATTTAAATAAAAACAACCCTACCTCTACAAATCAAACTGCTGGGAAACCTAATTAGCTGCCTGGGTTGTTTCTTCATGCCCTGGTGCTTCATTTCCAATGAACTAGAGATAAGTTACACTAAAGAGTTGTCATGCCCAATTATATAGAAAGAGGTTAGGAAACCCACAATCTTTTTTTTCTCCAATGCTGATTGTGATTTAGTTAATTTGGGAGAAAAAGTGAATGGAGTAACAACACTAACAAAACTACTTTTGTTTTTAAAAAGAGTCAACAGCAAAGAGTTGATGCTGCTAAGCAGCTGTGGGAAAACCATTTTTTTTTTCCTATTAGGCAACTGATAGAAGAAAGATGAGTGCAAAAAACCCCGAATTTTAATTTGTGACATGCAACTCTCCTCAGATTCAATTACTGATGTGTGAGATGAGCCTGAGAATTAGCATCCAGCACAGTGCCCATCCTATGTAGAGTGGCAGGCAGTGAGAAGGATCAGGATTTGAACGGCCAGGAATGTTTCCTAATTCTCAGAGTTAACACCCACAAATTGTCAAGTGGCTCAGTACATCCTGATTGTTTCTGAGGTTAAAATCAGTGACAAAAGCCTACACAGTGTGTGATGTGGTTACAGCTATTAATTCTTGTAATATAACAATTGCAACACTACCTCTGAATCACTGGTTCATGAAAAAACTCCAGGAATCCCCAGCATTCAGGTGGTTAAATCCTTGCAGACAAAGAGGTATTTTGTTCTCCCTCTTCATATCAGTTTTTGCCTTGTTAACTTCCTGTGCCCAGAAGCAGTATTTGGGGTTAGTGGCCTAACTTGCAGCTTATGACCTGCTGATGGGCACAGATCTCTTAACCACTTGAATTCCACTGTGTGATGAGCTGCAGGAGTGCAGCCAGGTGCCAGGGATATGACTGGGTTGTCCTCTGCAGCAGGTACCATGCTGGATGTGCTTGGGTGATGCTGAGTCAGGCAGTTACGGTTCATAGGCTGCACAGAAAACATGGATTTACCCAAATCTTGGCTTCTCCTGTGCTGCAAGTCAATAAGAGCCCATAACTCCTCCTCTTTTAGGGGGACAGATGGTTGCTTCTGCCTTCCGCTTGCAGCACAGGAGGGGGAAGCATGGCCTTGTAGGATCTGTGATGGCAGGGTGCAGGAGGTGATGTGGTTAGGGCTTTGGGGACTATGGGAACATCAAGGGGAAGGAAAAAGAACAAATGTCTGGCTGTGTCACTGCACTCACTTCACAGCAGCTTTCCACAGAGGTGTGTGGCCTGTAGCTCTAGCACTTATTACTGTAGCTACCCTGAGGAACCTGAGGGATGGACTTTCCCTGCTGAATACACTTCTGCTGGAAAATCAGGTATTTTCCACAGAAATACTCTTACTCTGCAGCAGTGGTGTCACTCCCTCCTCTGCAACCTTGGCTCCATGGGCCAGGAAGGTCCAGCTTCACTCTATGAACTCTCACATCCTTTTATCCCCAAAGATCAATTACAATTTGAAGGTAATCTTGCCACACTTCCTGCCTTCCTGGCAAGCTCATTCCCCAGAAATCAATTTGAAACCTCACTGATGATTCCATTGAAACCTCTTTGGCAATAAATTCCACTGTCATGCTGTGTGATAGATCATACTCTGGAAAATGCAGCCCTTGGTAGGAACAGCCAGATCATTTTGATTAGCTTGACTACTCCTCTTGAGAAATCTGGCACTATGCCATGCTTTGTGTGTTGAAAGTCAAAAGTTTCTATGTGTCTGAACCCGCCTGTAGACTGATAAGCTTTCCAAAACCCTGGTATATGAAACACACTGTTGTGCTCTTTGGCAGGGCCACCCTTCACATGAGTAGTTGATTACTCTCTTCCTATCTGGCCACCCAAACGTCAATTGCCTACTGCATTTTAGTTGGACATACAGAATGAGGACAAGGTGGTAGAACTGCTGCTAACACAAGAGATGCAGAGATGCAGCTGCTATGATTCATACTTAGAAGCGGCAGTAGGGACAGCAGTGCCCTGAGACACAGGGAGGAGCAGCCCAGCTCAAGCCAAAGTGCTGCTTGCTGCTGAGAAGACCCTCTTTGGGACACATACATATGGTTACCCAACCTGGGCTTTCTGGGCTGTTGTTTTATGAGATCAGGTCTGCCAAATGGACATCTACAGATAGTTTTTTGTGTTCTTCTAGGAATATGTTATTGTGGTTGTTCATGCTGTGTAATTATTCCAGTAAAACAATGACCCTTTCCTAACTGCAGAAAAACCCCAAAATCCAACCAATCAACCTAACCACCCCCAAGGCATTTAAAATGCATTTTAAAAGAAAACTGACTCAGAAGGGAACGTTTCTGTTTCATTTCTCTGCAGTCCTATCAAATCCTGCCATTGGTGAAACAAAGTGAAACGAGCAGGAAAAAAAGACAATGGTGTTTGCAGATCTGCTGTGTTTACCCAGAATTTCCTGCTGTAGAATTTGTTGTACCTTCTGACGCTCATAGAAATGGCTGCAGAATGCCCCAGACAGACCACGGGACTGGTTCGTGAGAAAAACTGTTGGGTTCCTGCCTTGGATACACAAACCATAGACTGAAAAGCCTGTAGATCTGGAGCAAATATTAACTCATCTCTCTCTATTCCTCATCCACTGATTTTGCCCTCCTATGATGCTACAGAAATGTGAGATTAAAACCAGATTTATTTTTTCTGTTATCTGCTCTAATAGCCTTGGAACAGGCTGTCTGGCAATTTAACACTCTCACCTCCTTAGCAATTAATAGAGAGAAAAAAGGCACTTCAGAGTGGTGCATGCAACCCATTTTAAAGGTCTATTTCCAGATTTAATAAAAAACACATCCTAAAAGCACCTTTCTCTTTTCATTCGACTATACAGACTGACCAGCTAAGAAATACATATATGTATATATCTTCCAGTTCTTTTATGTTTTACCAGATACTTCTCTCTTGCTAATTGCATCATTGTAACCTTTGTCTTTCCCTTGCCTGACATTCAAATTCTGCACTCTTTTTTTCAGTGTTTCCTAAGAGTTTTGTTGGTCAGCAAATCTTTTCATTTTCAGAGCTGCTCTAGCATGCCTGCTTTCTATAGCTTTCCCTACTGCCTGTCATAATGTTATATTACAGAAGACAAACAGGCATTGCTTTGTAGAGGCTTGTCTTTTGTTTTACTATTTATTGAACAGAAGAAATTGGTTTACAATTAATTTTGTAGCTTATCTTTGTCTATGAAAAAGCCATAGTTTTTCTTGCTGGGTCTGGGCACATATACTGTAATGTGGGAGGCCTGACAACCTGCAAACAATGTAGCTGACAACTTGTCAGCTGAAGAGTACTTGTGTGTAATAACTAAAGGGACAAACCAACGTTGGAAAAACAGGATATTGTATAAATGTGCTCATTTTCTGTGTGCATAAGATTAGCATTGGCTAGAAAGGAACTGACTGGAGGGGGAAAGTGGGATTTGAAAGGACAGAAACAAAAGAATAGCACTCACTATGTATATGTATTTCAATCTACAAAGCCCTGGCCTGTAGGTCTACATGCCTGGATGCAGGACTGAGCAGCTTCATACGTACATGCAGTGCTTCATTTCAATACAAATTATTTTTTTATTACTCCATAGGAGCCAGAAGAAGGGAAATCACAGTGGCTGAATGTGCTAAACTCTGAAGGAAGCTGTATCTTCTATAGTGACTGAGAAAATCCAGCTTCAGAAGCAGTAACCTCATGAACTGCCTGGGCATGAATACCACTATTGTTTCTAAGTAAGAAAAACAAGCCTGCAGAAAACAGAGAAACTCATACAGTTCTGGGCTGATGCCAAACTGTTGTATATTCCTACAGAGGAAGATAACCTGCTTAATTTTGGATATGTTCTCACAGTAGCTTATTTTATGCTTATAACTGAGTGTCAAGTGAAGGAGACAGTGTTCTGGAGACCTACAGCATGTGTTTAGCAAAGCTCAGACAAAAAACAGATTCATAGTTAGATGACCATTAAAAACTGTATTAGGAAGAGTTCAAGATAGGAGAAGTTGTTAATTTTCTCTAAAATAAAACCAAAGAAATAATAAGAAAGTGCCAGAATGCTAGTACCAAACCCCAAGACCTTGGTCCTTTATTCAGTCTCACATTTGTACTTTTCACTGTGCAAGTGGTGCTAGAAATGCTGCTGTGCGCTTAAGGCTTTGAAACATGCGATGCCGAGGCATGTGAACAACTTCTCTGCCAGCTCTTAGGTGGTAACTGGCTTGATGGTTGCACCTAAAGAGAGGCTGTCAATGGTTCCTTGTCCCAGTGGAGGCCAGTGACAAGTGGAGTCCCTCAGGGATCAGTCCTGGGACCAGTTTTTTTCAACATCTTTGTCGGTGTCATGGACAGAGGCATTGAGTGCACCCTCAGCAAGTTTGCTGACAACACCAAGCTGTGTGGTGCAGCAGACAGGCTGGAGGGCAGGGATCCATCCCGAGGGACCTGGAGAGGCTGGAGAGGTGGGCACAAGGCAACTTCATGAAGTTTGACAAAACCAAGTGCAAGGTCCTG
>WBNM01021423.1:6618-42194 GCA_013399055.1 Ramphastos sulfuratus | reverse complement strand
GATGTCTCTGATAGGAAAAGAGCAAAATCTGGAGCAGTACAATACTGTGTATGTTCCCTGATAATCAGCTAGGTGAAACCAGCAAAGGGACACTGCCTGAGAGTTCTTTCAGGGTGATGGTCCCATAATCTAGCATCCTGTGTGGTTACAATGCTTTACTCCTCTTGAAATGCTTTCTAGACTAAGGCAGATTTTTTAAGCATTCAGCTTGATCTAACTTGTTTACTTGTCTTTAAAACAATTACTCTGTGAGCACCTGATGTTCTTCTGGCAGGTGTCTGAGAGGTTTGGACCAATAAGAACACGACTGCATCTAGGATTAGGGTCAAGAATATGAAGAGGCATTGCTCTTAGGCACATATTTACTGTCAGCCTGTAAGATAAAGTTGGAGCTCCCCTGTTCAGCAGCTGCCTACTTCTTATCATAGAATCATCAAATGGTAAGGTTGGAAGGAACTTCAAGGATCATTTAGTTCCAACCCCCTGTCTTAGGCAGGAACACCTCCCACTAGCACAGGTCACTCAAGGCCTCCTCCAACCTGGCCTTGAACACCTCCAGGGAGGGAGCAGCCACAACCTCCCTGGGCAACCTGTGCCAGTGCCTCACCACCCTCACTGCAAAGAACTGCCTCCTGACATCCAGTCTAAATCTTCCCTCTGCCAGTTTAAACCTATTGCCCCTTGTCCTGCCATTCTTCTGTGACAGGTCCTGGCTGAAGATGCCCATGAAGAAAATAGCTGATGTCTCCTGGTGTAGACTATGTGGTGCAGCAAATAAATAGCTGAGACAGCAGAGAGATGGGAAGAACTGCAGAAGAGCATGAACATTGCTGAAGTTTATTCTCTCCTGAGTCTTAAATTTAGCAAATAGCAACATTCCCAGGTTGTTGCTTCTAGACACTGTAATAATATGATCATCACCAACTTGCTGCACTGCTTAGTTGAAACCACGCATATTTACACTTGAAAATATTTGTGTCCATGTGTAAGCCCACCTTGTTTCATCTTTGCTTATACCCCTGATCACATATCCCAAGGATTGTATTTGACAGTAGAGCTTGGGTTGTTTCCTCATGTGCCCCTTGCTATAATCATCAGGAGCACTTCTTTCTGGTATAAAGGTCTTTGAGAAACAGACTGTGAGCCAGCCTGAGCTTCATGTTTCTCATACCCAGATCTGCCTCTGTTATGCAGTAATAGAGCTATTTGGCTAATTAGTTGGATAATTAGTTGCCTATTTATCTGATTGACTCTTCTAAGAATATGAAATGCTGTGAAAAGTTTCAGAAAGAAAACAAAGTTCTCCAGATAAAGCTTCACACTTCCTTGTTGGAAGGGAAGCTTTCAACCCCTTTGGCCATGTTTTCCAAGCAAACTAGAAACTACTATGGAAAGTCATGCTAGGTTCTCAGCTGGGTCATAGAGAAGCATTGCACATTAAGAGTTATGTAGAATCAGCATGCAAAATTTCTGTAAGCCCTGATTTGTGATGTTTCTGTTCCCTATTTGTTAGATAAGACATCAGCAATCTTTCAGCTTACTGCAACAGTGTGAAAACTGAATGCATTTAGTGCTAACAGAGTGCCCATGTGTTACAGAGCTGAACACCTTAGGAAACCCTGTGAAGAAAGAGTTTTCTCAGTCTCCAAAAGAGAGCATTGCAAATAAAGCCTGAAACCAGAGAGTGAGCAGGAAGGGGAAAAGCAAAATGCTTCCTTGTTAGCTAAGCTTCTCCATCCTGATCACAGGGCAAGGCAGTGAGTCCACGGGAAAGGCTTTCTGGGTAGCCTGTGTAACTCAGAAATATGCAGAAGACTGAACCAACGTGGTGCAGACAGCCTTATTTCTAGTATTTATTCCACACCTAGTGTTACACAAATTGGCTTTGTAGCATTAATGGAGTCACAGAATATTTCAGACTGAAGGGAATCATAGGGATCATTGAGCCCAGCTCCTTGGTCTTCACAGATCTAAAACTAAATCACTTGGCTAAGAGCATTGTCCAGACACTTCTTGAGCTCTGACAAGTTTGGTGCAATGCTCGCTTTACTGGGGAGCCTGTTCTGGTGACCAAGCACCTTCTCAGTGAAGAATCATACTGTCTAATCTGGACCTCAATAATGTTGTATTAATATTAATTGTTAAACAGGATGCTATGCTAATTAAACTAGAAGGCCATTCAAGTCAGTCTTACTGCATCCATCAAACTGTTGAAAGCAAAAGCAGCAAAACCCAGCCAGTGCAACATTGTCTACCATTTCCTTAACAAGAAACCAACTGGCATCTGCCTGCTTGCTGTCAGGCTGCCAACCTGCAAAATGAAGAAGTACTGCACTTCATCCCTTATCAAGAGGAGACTTCTTTCTGTTATCCTGGGGTTTGACATCTCTGAAGCAATATAGCCTTGAGGAGAGGAGGCAGCCTCTCACATCTGTCTGGTCAGTGTCACCACCAGACAGCTATGTAAACAGAAACCTCTAGAGTGAACAGGGGCTGGGAGTTGATGAAAGAGAGTTCGTAGGTTGCCACAGTTGGACAGCAAGGCACATTTGAACAACATAGAACCAAGACTATTCCCAGAGGAAACAGCTGTGTATTTTTTCATTGGTTACCCAGCTGCTCAGAGCTTGTGTTCACTTGGTCACTCACAGAAAACTGGAGAACCTCCCAGACTGCCAAGAGGAAAAGGCTTGTGAAGGGGATGCTTCACCCATGAAGCTCTTGCTCTGCTCTTAAATGAAGGAGAGAAACCTAATGTAGCATATAAGGGTGGCAGCTTTTACAAGTGGAGATAGTGGTTTGATTTACTGGCTCTTCCCTCTGGTAAGGAAAGATGTCACTAAAAAAAGTTGGTACCCATACAAACTTCTCATCCTGTGGACCAGAAAAAGAGTTTATGACAGCGAATGAAACCAGGAGCAGATGAATATTTTCTCCAGCATCTGTGTGTGGCATGATCTGGTCACTGGTGCCCAACACAGTTCTCTGTGGTATTGGTACCTGGGAAAGCTGCCTTGGGGAAGCTATATTCTGGAATATTTGAAAGCTGTTGTTTAATAAGCAGGGAACAACTGATGTTCTGAGTTATCCAATGAGTTGGACTGATACTCTAACAGCTTTAGTCATGCAGTATTTCCCCATGGTCTGTCTCTTGGACCAACGTTCTAGTGCTTGTCTTCTTCCCAGTGCTGATCTGTCTGAGGTGGAGTAAGAAAGTGCACTTCTCATTATTCCATGAGTTTTGTGGGAATAACAATGATATAGTGGGAAATGTCTCATTTTCTGTGATACTTCATTACAATGATTTTTTTTATTTCCTTGTAATCTTTTTTCTCCTCAAATTTGTCATCTCCTGGTCTTTTATTTTCTTACAGGAGGAGATGGGCATTGCCTGTGAGTTGCTGGAGTCAGACTTCCTCAAGTGCAGCGTAGGATTTCCTTTCATGAGATCAAAATCTAAGGTAGTGTGATATTTGCATTTGTGGAGTGATGCTTTGTTCACCCCTTTGTCTTCAAGGAGTGGCTGGAAAGGCAACTACTCCATTACATGTCTGTGACTGATGCTTCCTCTGGCTTTCTAGCCCAGATATCCAAGCCTTGCACAGTTACAGAGGGGAACTTTTCCCTCTAGACAGAGCTGATGACAGTACCCACTGAAAAATTATGAAAGAGTTGACAGCTACCAAAAAACCTTACACATTTTCTCTGTAGAAAACTGGAAAAGAATCTTCTGTTTTATTTATGTTACCTTAGTCTGGTTCTATCTGTGTGAATTACAATGAAAATGTCTTAATGACTTTTTTTGTATTATGGTCTCCTGGTACCTTTTACAGAGGATTTTGTTGGGTAATAGAAGATGAATCACAATGTTTAGAAATCCAGCTGTTTTTTTTCTGTCACTAAATTGAGCTGTAGAAATAACCAAGCCAGAAAGGTGAGAAAATGAGAAATAGCTTCAGGATGACCTGAACAAAACAATTTCAATTTGAAACCCAAATGCTTTCCATTTGGATTGACATGTCCTTCCACCCAACATCCAATGTTTGGGTTCATGTGCTGTTTTGACTGCAACATGTTCTTTTGAAATGTTTCAAAACATCTTAAATGGAATAAAAAATTTAAACTCAGTAGCCAAATATCATCTGGGATGTAAGAATTTCAATGTGTGGCTTCAATCGCGTTATCTTCACAATTTGTTTCCCTCGGCAAACTATTGAAATTATCATGAATTTGTTTAGTGTTTCACTTGGTCAGAAACTGGTTTGGAGTTAGGTAGAAAAGTTGTTGCCTGGAGGAACTAATGTAGTGTTACAGTGGTCATGAAAGTAGATTGTCTCTACAAAATTAGTGCTTGATTTTAACCATTACATTGGGAGGCCTTAATGCCGCTTTAGCTTGTGCTGATTGCTCCAAGTCTCTGTGTAGGGCTATGATGTGATTTTGTTTTCCCCAAAAGATCTCTTCACCAAGATGTAATGCACAGATTGGTGCTAAGGTAGCTTCAGGTAGTGATCCTCTTACATGGAGGACTCTTCTGACAGGTGGTTTCCTCAAGAAGTAGCTGAATGACAAGTCCAGTAAAGCCCCTTTCACAAGGAAGGAAAGAATGGGAGTCTCCTGTGTTTGAACACAGACACAATAGCTGAGATTTAAAAGCTACAATAGAGGAAGCTCTCTTAGATGTATGAAAATACACTACTGTACAGCTAGGCCAGTAGGATACAGGTAATGTTTCAAAATGTACCTTGAAGCAATATGCAGTGTGGTTAAATACAACATTTTCTTTGTGCAGTATGAGTTCAGTGTGATCTTTGACACAAGCCACTTGTCTGGGCAAGAAGAAATGCTCACCTTCCTCGTCACTGCCCAAAGGTAAGGGAACCTTGGTGCATCCTGATCACCTGAGTATTCTTTGTCACATGGAGTGTGCATTGCCTAGACTTGAAGAAGCTCTTTATTGTGAGGGTGATGGAACACTGGAAGAGGTTCCCCAGGGAGGTGATGGAGGTCCCATCCCTGGAGACGTTCAAAGTCAAGTTGGGCTCTGAGCAACCTGATCTAGTTAAGGATGTCTCTGCTTACTGCAAGGGGGTTGGACTAGATGATATTTAAAGGTCCCTTCCAAGTCAGTGAATTCTGTGGTTCAATGATTACTTATAGATAAGTGTATGTACTATAAATGAGGTTGAATTACTGGAGCTAAGCGCTTGCATTTTGGTAAGGTAGAGGAACCATGTAATACAGATTCCTGAAAAATGGAGTAGGAACTTTCCTAGGTTTTATTTGCCAGGCAATTCCAATTCTGAAGAAGCATTTCATGTTCCCTCAGTCAGAAGGCCCTTGTGTTTCTGTGCCCATCCCTTTGGGCAAGCTCAGCTCAGCTGCAGTTGACTATCAGCACCAGGCAGACCCATTTGTTCCAGACTTTGAATGAAATAAGTGTACTTGGATGCAAACCAAAAAAGATAAATGCTTGAATCAGATTGTCAGGGATCTCACTGACAGTTTTCAAAGTTGAATGTCTGCTTGTTTCCCCCTCTGGATCTTCACAGAGCTGTGACAGACTGCATGGAACAGCTGAGTGGGGTACTTCCCAAGGGCACTTGGAGTAGGCATTCAAGAAGAGTGGTGCCAAGTATGTGTGCACAGGGATTTTATCACAGGCAGATTAAATGACACACGCTCCATGCCTCCTAAGATGATGCATCAGAAAGAAGCAGACTCTGTGGGTGGCAGTGCCAGTGGCACAACTGTGTTAACCTGAGCCATGAACTGCTGCTTTGATGTGTTGGATGTGTGATTGGTTCCTGCTTCCACTTACTGTGTGAGTGAGCTAACTCCATGCCCTCCTGCATCAAATTCAGGATCTCCAGCCTTAATTCTCCTCCCTAACTTGATGACACCTCACTGACCAGCTGCAGATGAGAGATGAGTTGTAGCAGTTGCTGACTGACTGCTCTCATAAGGCATAGTCCTCCCCTGCAGTAACAGCTGTAGGTAGGAACACGGTCCTGCAGCACATGGGGCTGATATGAAACACTGAATATGAGCCCTCATCAGAGAGGCAAGACCATGTCTTGCACATTAGGGAAGTTTTATTCTCCAAAGGAGAAGTTCATCATGTGTTCAGATGACCCTGTGATGCTTT
Organism: Ramphastos sulfuratus; assembly: GCA_013399055.1. Classification (NCBI taxonomy): domain Eukaryota; kingdom Metazoa; phylum Chordata; class Aves; order Piciformes; family Ramphastidae; genus Ramphastos; species Ramphastos sulfuratus. The sequence continues at coordinate 36,046 of WBNM01021423.1, read as the reverse complement.
TAGGTCAGAGAGATGCATCAGTATCTGCTAGGTGAATGCCAGCTGGTGCAAAGATGGGTCAGCACTACTTCAACATTTCCAAGCCAATGTTTTCCAGACTGTACTGCTCATTTCCCTGCTTTGAATAGCACAGGGCTTTTCTGTATGACCTCACTCAGATTTCTGTGCCCTGAGAGAAGGGTGAGAATCACTGAGAAGGGTTTGTCAGTGCCTTTAACTGGAACAAAGAAATAAACAGTAGTTTGTGCACACAGCAGGAATACTCAGAGGGCTTAAGAGAAAGTTTCCCATTTCAGAAGGATGGACAGGAAGACAGTTAAGATTTGAAAGATTCAGATGAACTTCCAAAGACAACAGAGCATGTCCCAGTATTGATTATAATTTTCTCTGTGACTTTGGGCAACTTGCTGGATTCCTTCCCTTGTCAAGTAAGTGTAATAAAATATTTCTACCACAAGAGAAGAAGGGAGCCCTGGGGTAAAGTCAGTGATAAGGAACTGCAGAGGAAGTGTGGGTGCTGTGGCCAGACAGCAATGAGTGGGGACATTGTTTCCACACAGAACTGGAGCTGCTCTGTGAGAAACAGCTGGACACGGAGAAACTCTGCCTTGAGAAAGTAAGGACTGCCCTTCAAATGGCCACTTAAGCTTGTCCCCTGGAGCTGCAAATTTGGCAGTCACATCTGTAACAAGAGACTGGTTCAGCCATGGGAGAGATCCATTGGAGAAAGAAATAAACACTACATTTACAGTTTTTGTTTTTAAAAACAAATCCAAATCCTCTTTTGTGCTTCCTGGCATTAACTGTTTTTATTAGAGCTAGATTCACTGAGTCATCTTTCCTGACAGTACCTTTGCTTCATTTGAAACAGAGAAGTAAATACCTATGAACCTGGTATGGAATTCTCTTTGCTTATTCTGCTTTCCACCATGGTATCTTAGTATTCATGTTGAATGAGAAATCATGGAATCCTAGAATGGTAAGGTTGAAAGGGATCTTAAGGATTATCTAGTTCCAGCCCCCTGCCATAGGCAGGGACACCTCCCACTAGCACAGGTTACTCAAGGCCTTGTCCAACCTGGCCTTGAACACCTCCAGGGAGGGAGCAGCCACAACCTCCCTGGGCAACCTGTGCCAGTGCCTCACCACCCTCGCTGCAAAGAACTTCCTCCTAACATCTAGTCTAAATCTCCCCTCTGCCAGTTTAAACCCATTGCCCCTTGTCCTGTCATTGCAAGACCTTGTCAATAGTCCCTCCCCAACCTTCCTGTAGGCCCCCTTCAGATACTGGAAGGCTACTCTAAGGTCTCTGCTTGGGACTCTTCTGTGAGCCTATTCAGAGGACAAGCTTTTTTTTTTACATTTTCTCCTGGGACTGAAAATTTGTAGGTTTTTCCATCTGGGCCATAGTTTTATTAGCAGACATGTCCCAGGTGTCAGTTGCAGAAAGCTGAGCTGTGTCTGACTCTGTACATAGCCAGCAGGCTCCAGCTCTGCCTTCTGAGCAACTCATCGTTTGCATGGTAGCACTTGGGATGTTACTGCCTGCTGTTGCCTTAATGATACTGTCCTCAAATAAATAGGATCACATCTTTTGCCAGCTTGATTATTGAATTTGCTCACAAAACTGCACTGCAAAAGTGATTTCAGAGTCATCACTGAAGACACATACAGATATAGCTATAGAAGATATATGTAACACATCTTCAAGACAGTTCTTTGGAGCTGTCACCCACCAACCCTCAGAATTCAGAGTAACCACAAGTTTGCATTTCAGGATCCTTTCCCATACTTCACATATATGTGTTCATACTGAAACAAGCTGAATCAAATGAGAGGTGATTATTGACTTTGCTCTTTCCTCCTGCTTTTGGCTAGTTAAGGTAATTGCCTTTGAAAACAGAAAGTAGGAGTGCTTTCATTTTGGCAATTAAGTACAGGAAGAAAAGGGTAGAACTGCTGAGAGGTTACAGCCAGTTCATTATGAAGGTTTCACCCCAAAAGCTACTTGTAGTAGCACCAAATTGGTGCTATAGTGCAATGAAAGTGCAGTTTCATTTACTAAGTCAAGACCCTCTGTGGGGTGTGTGCATCCCTCCCAAACTGACATACAGTTGAAGTGAGAGAAAGTGACCCTTGCACTGGAGTCTAAATGTCCTTGTTTCTCTCCACCATGTATGATGACTGCTGTAGTTTTGTGTTGCCATTTGAATTACACCTTTGCTCCCAGGCAGGTGTTTTGGTGTGAGCCTGGTCATGTCACAGCCACAGAGGAACAAGCTCAAAACAAATGCCCTCTCCAAGGTGGGTGAACAAATGTCACTCTTAATCTTTAAGAGGCTCTTAAGGAGAGCTGACATCACTCAGGCAGGCAGGCTCAGAATACAAAGCAGAGAGCTGGTGGCTGTGAAACTGTGTGATATAGTGCAAGTGCTGTCAATTTACAGCATGTTTATTTTTCCTTTCTGGCACAGTGGGAACCTAGAACGCACTGAATCTCTGCATGATAATACTCTAACCTTGTCAGTGCCCCTGATGCATGAAGTGGACTCATCTATCAATGGGTAAGTACTAGTCACAAAATTAAAGCAATAAAAAAAAAAAATAATAATCCTAACAATAACATCTGAGTCTTTTCCAGCAAAAAAAAAAAAATTTGAATTCTTCTCTCTGTTTACATGTAGCCAGACTGTTGCTTTCCCCCTGTTTCCCAGGCTCTGGAAATGCAGACAACCTCATCCATTAGCTGGGAATTTTACTTGTCATGCCTTTCATTCCAGCACTGTTACCTCTTTCTCACTCCTTTCCAGCTATCTCTAATTGATTGCCACCACTTTTATATTAGATATTTTAGTAAGCATATTTGAATTCATGTGATTCTGTAGATAGGATGGACCTTAAAATAAAATAAACCAGAACCAGTAGAGCAATCCTTATTCCTTATGGCATGCCTTTAAGGATATGTTTGAGAATGACCAGACCAATCCAAAGGTTGAGGTCAAATGTTCCAAGATTTTTCAGGATCTTGGTATAGTTTACCTGTTTGCTTTTTTGTTTAATTTCACAATCAAAATTTGCTTTTGCTTCTGTTTATTTTCCCATTCCTTCTGCACCCTGGTTTGTGAAGTGTCTGAATACCAACTGAGGAACATCATTCACCCTCTGACTCAAATACTGGCGTAACACATAGCTATTGTCTTCTCTCTGGGGCTGCACATGTGCAGGTTCTTCTCACTGTGCTCAGCAATCTTCCCTTCCACTTCTGCATTACAATCTTAAATCTAGAATTAAAGATTTGTGTGTAGTTAGAGGGGACCCAAAGACTGAGAAAGTTGACATTAATTCCTAAACTGAAGAAGCAAAACCTCATCAGCATTGTCCCCAAGAGGTCAGTGTCTGTTCAAGCCACCATTTGTGGCAGCCCTCAGGCAATATGTATTGTCTAAATGAGCAGTGCAGGTTGGCACCAGTAGAAGTCAAAGATTCCCTTGACCAGCGGTGTGCAGGAACAGCATTACCTGCACTGATGTGATTTGGCTGAAAAGCTCAGTGAACTCAGACTGATGACCTACTCTGGGTTTCACCACATAAAGCTGATTTCCCCTCTTGTTGCACAGAAATAAAGTCCCTTAATTACTGCCACAATAGTCAGAATGGGCAGAAGATGTGCTTGAGCCTGCAGGGAAATGAAGAGCACTGTCAGACCTCACAAAATGACTAGCAAGGACACAAATCTCCTCTATATTTAGGGTACAGCCTCAGCAGCATGCTCTGAACATTTCTGAATGCTTTCATTCTTTCAGATTATATAGGATTTTAATTCTCTATCCCTTGCTTGCTTCTCTATGCTTTGCTACAGATGTATTTTTGTACAGCTTTACAGATACAAATACTTCAACCTGTGTCTTTAGATCTCATCAGCAGAATTATGGCATACTAAACTGTTAAAAATTGGGCTCTTTTCATTCTCCTCAAAATGTGCTGCTTTGAAGCACAAGGTCTCTGAATCTGTAAGCCCCACCCAACTGGCTCTGTGAATTAGTTGCTTTTAATTTCTCATAGACAAGGTCTAGTTAACTCAGGTTCACAGAAATGTCCAACTGCCAGGGAAAAGTTGGCTTTATTGGAGGGCACAACATTCCCTGGCATGGTAATGTTAGTAATACTCATTTTGGGGTGGTATTTTTAAAGTTTATTTTCATTAGCTCTCCTGCATTTCAGTCTATGAGAGGAAACTTCATCCCTGGTCATAAATAGCCCAGAAAGGCTTGTACCATGTTTGGGAGGAGCCTTCTGGCACAATGCCCTAAATGGGAGGAATAATTCTGTCTCTCCCTATTTTTCCTGGCAATCCCTGGCATAGGAACCTGGCAGGAAAAGAAAAAAAAAAAAAAAGGAAATGCACCTAAACAGGCTTAAAATCCTGTCTTAAATAATTAACCTAAAGGATAGCCTGGGAAGGAAGCAGAGTTTCAGGCAGCCCCTCACCAAGGTTTGTCTAAAATTACACCTGGACCCTTTTTCAGCACCCTGAGATTAGAAAGAGGCATAAAGGACGCTTAAAGCACTCCTAGTCTTCTTCTGCAGGATTTCTAGGTACTGTGCTCTGCTTCCAAGTCTTTTCTGACACAACCCCACTGCATTTCACTTTGTGGCAAGTTGATAAAAGTAGTTGAGGGGACTTGGCTTGTGCTGCTGCAGTTGAAAGCAGGTTACATGTCCCTCTGCTCTTACCTTTATCCATCTGTTAATAATAAAGGTAGTGAAACTCAGATAATTAATGAAGTGTTTATTCCTGGAATGCTATGTAAATGGTAGATAAAACTGAAATGTTAATTTAGTGAATATGTAACTGGAAGTATTCCCATTAGTAACTATTTCTTCAAAGTAACTTGGTAGTACAACCATTTCCTGTGTTACACAAGCTACAGGATTTACACAAATCATCCATGGCAGGGGGACCTGAAGAAGAGGTTTTGTGGTAGGAAAGGAGAAGAGGAGATCAGTTGCCCAAACAAGTCTGCTTCAATGATGGGATGGTGAGGTACTGCTTGTGTAGTTCAGTGTTGTCAACAGGCAGTCAAGTTGCAAACAATAAAGTAATGTAAAATGCAAAGTGGACCCACAGAATTTCACGTGGCCAGAAGGCAAGAGGTGCAGTCCAGCCTGCCACGACTGTATTTCATTTTGCTGACAAGCACAGCTTACTGAATTCGTGTCTTGGTCTTCCAGAGAAGTCTTCCCTACTTCATTTTTCTACGGTGATTCTGTGGAAGTATCCAACTTTGTCCAGCTGGAAAATCATGAATGCCTTTTCCAGTCTCTCAACTTCACACTGCAGGTAAAGCTGATTCTTACTTTGAGTGCCTTGCTGCTCGACAGCACATTTGGGTTTCTCTCTCGTTCTCTCTCTCTGTGATATGACTTTGGTGCATGTTGCTGAATGACAGTATGCTGTGCAATGCATTCTTGACTGGATGCCATATTTACAGCATGTAGGGATACTATATTTCCTTATCTGGATATGTTATGACAGGAGTGCAAATAGAGCTTTTTCACTTCAATGGCAACGAAGCTGCTGCCACTTGCTTCTCTTTTACCTTTCATCGCATGCTGAGTGAAGAGCTCTACCTACTGAAGTGCCACATCAAGTTCAAAAGGGAAGACTAATTATTTTTAGTGACGTGGCCATTGAGCAAAGGAGTGGATGACCTTTGTCCATGAGAGCACATACCTGTGCTAGGGATTTGGATTTGCTGAGTGCCCTCAGTAGGAAAATGTTAAAGCACTACTGATAAGAGTATGGCACAGGGAGGAGAGTGGAAGTGAAAAGGTGTGAGAAGGTTTTATTAAATGTTTCATAACATCTCAGTGCTATTCAAGTATTATCTGTAGATTACACTTCACGTGGCAGTTAGATGGGCTCCTGATGTGGCAAAAGGTTTGAATGGTTCATTATAACGAGCTCTTTTGATGTGGCCAAAATGACCTCTTCATGCTGCTGTGACTTTAGCTACAAGAATTTCAAATCGGTTTTGACCACTAGATGGAACTAGGGAATGACAAATCATGGTGGGGGAATCATTTATTGTGAAAAATAATCTTTTGCCTTTCCCCCCCTTTCTGTTCTCCTAGGCACAAATGCCACTCAGCTCTTAATGAATAACACATGTCTGCCTCCGTGGACAGACTGTGGTTCAGAGCAATTAAGCCCCCACTGTCAGGCAGTGCCCTTAGCTATTTACTGAAAAGGAGTGAAAGCAAAAATTTCAGGACGTTACAGCTTTTGTGAACCAAGCTATTAATTCTTGTGATTCTGACTTTGTTCTTGAGGGTTTAGAGATCTTCCCCCACCCCCAGCCAGCTACTGGTTAAAACCAGGTAAAGAGCAGCTAAAACTGATGCTTTAACTAGATTAATATTTTCAATAAAACAAAATTAGAACAAGTAAGGAAGAGAGAATCTATATACTGGCAGTCAGCATTTGTCCTGCCCTATCCTCTTGTCTCTCATACACACACTTACAAGTTGCAGTATTCAATTTTTTTTTTTCAATATAGAAATAGAAAATTATACTGTAACAAGTCACAGATCTGCTCTCCACTGACATGGCAGACCTGTGTGTGTGTCAGAGAGAAAGGGGAGGGTTTCATAATGGGCATTGTCATGCTTAGTATCACTGTTTGCTTAATTGTTTTTAATGATTCTCTCTCTCTTTATGCAGTATTCAATGGAGAAAAGTAATAGTTTCTTAACCAGGAAAAGGAGATGATCTGCAAAACTATGGGGCTTCATAGTGGTTTGTATATGTGGAAATCTATACCATGTCCAATGTTGATAAGGAAACAGAGCTATGTTTGGGGGGGGTATGTAACAAGATGTGCAATGAAAACATCCTTTCTGCATTAAGTCTTATATCTGATCTCAGTGAGCTAATCAAGTTTTTTTAAATGTCTAGCAAGAAACATTATGTTTGCATTTCATGCAGCATTTATCATGCTCCACTGTAGTAGGATATCTCCCCCTGCCTGGAGCCTCAGGGGTTTTGTAAGGATTTGGCATTGTAAACTGATTCTCTTTATCAGTCAGGCCCTTTTTTTTTTTTTTTTTTTTTTTTCCCAAATGTAAACAGTGTTTGAGGAATAAAATCTTGTTGGTTTTCATATTTGTACCTTACACAATTAACAAGTGACTGCGATGTCTTTTGACAGTACTGTCTGAGCATAGATAAATATAGAATCATAGAATGGTAAGGTTGGAAGGGACCTCAAGGATCATCTAGTTCCAACCCCCTGCCATAGGCAGGGACACCTCCCACTAGTACAGGTTACTCAAGGCCTCATCCAACCTGGCCTTGAACACCTCCAGGGAGGGAGCAGCCACAACCTCNAACAGTTCCATGTCCTTCCTGTGCTGGGGGCTCCAGAACTGCACACAGTAATATTCTAATGAACTTAATGTTTTTACTGTGTGCCCTTATATGTGAGTTGCTACAAAGAATCAGGAAATATTTTTTTCTGACAAAAAAAAAATGTAGATAGACACAAAAACTTATTTTCATTGACTTTTTTCCATGGCTTGTTTATTCTCAGCAAAGTCCCACACATTTTTTAATTTTTCACTGGGTATGTTTCAGTGGTAGACTGTAGATTCTTGGGAGGTTTTTGTTGAAAATTTGAGGGGTGTGGGAGTGTTGATAGAAAGTCAGTGTTTTCCACGAAGAGTTTCATTTAGTTGGAAAGCCCAGAAGCTGAATGGAAATTGTTCCCATGCATTTCCTGGCAACTCTGTCAGCAGACCCACAGTCCGGTAGTCACAATCATCATTACTTTGGCTCCTGCTCCATAAGGAAAACATATGCAGAATATAATGCAGTGGTTACCAGATGGAAGTGAGGATGTTAGCTGAGACAGCAGTGTTGCTTACAGTCTTCCAAATGGTGTTACCAAAACACTCAAACAGTTCTAGCAATGTCTCTGTATCTAAGGTACAAGTGTCATGTTAATTGTATTGATGACTGGTAATTATCACAGGCTCACAGGATGTTAGGGACCCATAGAGATCACCCACTCCAACTCCCCTGCCAGAGCAGGACCATAATCTAGTGCAGGTTGCAAAGGATCACATCCAGACAGGGCTTGAAAGTCTCCAGAGAAGGAGACTCCACAACCTCTCTGGAGAGCCTGTTCCAGTGCTCTGTGACCCTTACAGTAAAAAAGTTCTTCCTCATGTTGAGGTGGAACTTTATGTGCTGTAGTTTATACCCATTACCCCCTGCCCTATCACAGGGCACAAGTGAGAAGAGTTTGTCCCCTCCTTCTTGACCCCCAGCCCTCAGATATTTATAAACATTGATTAGATCCCCTCAAAGTCTTCTCTTCACCAGATGAAAAAGCCCCAGGTCCCTCAGCCTCTCCTCACAGGGCAGTGCTCCAGCCCCTTCAACATCTTCATAGACCTTCGTTGGACTCTTTTGAGTAGATTCCTGTCCCTGCTGAACTGGCGAGTCCAAAACTGAACACAGTATTCCAGGTGAAGTCTCACCAGGGCAGAGCAGAGAGGGGAGGAGAACCTCCCTTAATCTGCTGGCCACATTCCTCTTAATGCACCCCAGGATCCTATTGGCCTTCTTGGCCACCAGGGCACATTGCTGTCCCTTGGATAGCTACTTGTCTACCAGGACTCCTAGGTTCTTCTCCACAGGGCTGCTTTCCAGCAGATCGCCTCCCAGCTTGTATTGGTGCAGTTTGTTATTCCTTCCCAGATGCAGGACTCTGCACTTATCTTTGTTGAACTTCATTAGGTTCCTCTGTGCCCAGCTCTCCAGTCTGTCCTAGCCTCACTGAATCCTTCAGAGCTGCATCCTGCAAAGCTCTATCTCACTCAATACACAAGCTGTGCCTAAAGACTGTTAGATAAGCTAAACCTTTGACTTCATCCTGACACTTTGATAAAAGAAGTCTTAGTCTGAAGTCACTGAAAAACTTGCACAGTATTTGATTTTTTTTTTTTTTTTTCAAATTTACCTATGCTGCCAGCTCTGTTTCTACAGTAGTTTCCCCTTCAGGAGCAATCACATTTGTAATTTTGTTCTGATTTATTTTTAAAGCATTCCATTGCATCTTTTTTTGCTTATAGGTGTACAATGCAGGGCCAAGCACTCTTCCTGGAGCTTTTGTTGACATCTCATTTCCAAACCGTCTTTCTGCCACTGGAGCTGAAATATTTCATGTTCAGCAGATGATGGTGAGTACATTCTGGTACATGCTAAGCCCAGAGAAGCACTGAGGGCTATCAACAACTGAAACAAGCAAAAAACCTCCAGCAGAACTAAATGAGTCAGTTCACTTTTTAGACAATGAAAGGTTTTCTGTATCTGTGTCCAGATCATCGTAACTAACTGAGCCCCTCCAGCCCTCACTCAGGGCAAGCAGCTGGTTGTGTGTTCCTGGTTTCTGACAATGCAGTGTAAAACTAGGTCAGGTTAATCCTGAAGGGAATGTGGAGAGCACTTCCCTGAGCCACACCTCCAAAGAGGATTGAGTCTTAATCAGTCTTCCCTGATTAAATGGTACATGGGACATCTGCAGGATGTGCTACCAAACTGACTCACATTGCCCATTTTCTGATGTGGTTACCTGCAAGCACACCAGCTAGGTCAGCCTACATTATCAGTGCCAATTTTGCTATAGTCCATGTTCTCATTTACTCTTTTAAAATGTTCTTTTTACAAATGAAAGTAACAGAGAAATTTATTCTTTCAGCAAAGTATTTTTCAAAAGATAAATCTTGTGTCGGCTCCAAGGAAAATCAAAATAAATTGTGGCAAAGGAGACACATTCTTAGATTTCATTTCTAATATTTATTTATTGCTTCCAAAGTTTTTGTTAAACCACTAAAATGCCATCATTTGTATTGTGGTGGCCAAGAGACTGAAACTTCATGTCTGAGGTAAATTTCTTGCTGAAATTCAGAGTAATTTGTCTTTGTGAGATGGAACCAGTTACTTGAAAAGAATTATTATGACTTTTGTTGTTGTCATTAGCTACTTTTCTGGCCTTTTGGCTGCAAAGTATTACTGTGTCACACATACAGGTAACTGTGGCATTGAATCTGTGTAAATATAGATCCAAGAAGACCTTTCTAAGCAGGTTTCCAATATTTGTGCTGTTGAATGATAGGAGGTGTATATATATATATATGGCTTATAGATGGGCACTAAAGACAGAATCACTAAAACCAGACTTGGCACCAATATTCTATAGACTGAGTCAATTCTCTGACTAGAATTAATTCTCCAGCCTGTGTCTCATTTTCCATAGTGTTGCATTTTAATGCTTTTAGTCCAGCCTTATATGAAGAAGATCACCTTCACTTTGGCATACTGACTGTCAAGAGGATTGTGACCTCTTTCCTTGTTTCTTCCCTGGTCTCTGTGTGCTGTGAACAAGGCTGTGTGTCTGCATTCACAGCAACAGCAGGTTTTTGTTTGCCCCAACACTGATGTCTCCTCTAAAGTAAGTCATCTCATATGTTCCTATATAACCAAGGGAGAAGCAGAAAACTCAGCCCAGCTAGCTTAGGATGTGATGAATTCTTTCTAGGCACTGTCTGTTTCTTTGTGTTGACTCTTGCAGAAATCTATGCAGGTTGTGTCAGACAAGACATGTTTGAATTAGCTGAGGTCTACACTACTCACCAAGTGGGCAAGGGCTAATTTCCATGCACAGTTTGTTGTCGTTTCTACACAAGACCCTAAATTTAAGTGACAAGGCTGGGGTGGACTGTATAGTATTTGATTACTCTTAATAAAAAACAAAACAAAACAAAACAAAAAACCCAGGGGAAAAAAAAAACCAACAAAAAAAACCCAAAACAAACAAACAAACAAAAAGACAGAAACCTTAAATTTTGTACTTATCTTGTTTTCTGTTGCTGTCATAGCTCTGATGGCTTCCTTAGAGGATGTCCAACTGGGCTGTGTGGTCTTGGACACTGTGCTAATGCTTTATGCTAGTGCTTGAGGGACTTGTATCCCTTTTCCCCAACAACAGGTTGTATTTCCCCCTCACATTATTTGATGTTTGTCTTTGCAGTTTGTCTGGGGAAATTTGAAACTACTGTTAAGACCTTTTTGAATTGCAGGCCAAGGAGTGGTAGCAGGCAATTGGTTTTATTGGAGGTGTCTGCATGATAGGCTGGCATACCCTGGGTCATCCTGACCACTTGTTTTGGGTCCATAGGAGTTTAATGCATGACTTTTTGAGCACTTCTGACACGTTAATAAACATTATCCAAACAAATCATGTCGGGGATAGTGGTTATCCCCACTTTACAGATAAATAATTGAAACACCAAATGGCTTGCCTGAGGTCACACAGGAAATTTGTGTCAGAGCCAGGCACTGAACCCATGTCTCCCAAGTCTTGCTATTGTAAGAGGAAAAACATCCTACTCCCTTTCCTCCTGCCTCTCTCCTGCTGAGCTTTTATTGACTGAAAAGGGAACTAAAATCATGGAGCTTTTCATCTTTTCACAGACCAGATATACTTAAACAAACAAACAAACCAACCAACCCTAAAAGCAGCAGATTGGAAGGAACTTTGGGAAATGAGTTAGAGCAGCTGTTCTTCCAAGAGCATTTTTGTAAGCATAGTCATTAAATATTCCAAGCTTTTTGCTTATTTTGAACTTTCCAGAAGTGACAGGATCCTTTCAGACAGCACAGGTGTTCCTGTAGGCCTGTACACCTTTATACCTCTCATCCAGTCTAGATGTCAACATTGCTTTACCTCTCAGAACAGCTGCAATTAATACAGAGGATTAGGAATTGTCCTTTACTGTAACTGAAACTGTTGATACAGCATTTGGGATATGATTACATCATGGGTTTGGTTTTGGAAAGCTAATAATTCTTCTGCCACTTCTCTCATACACAGTGCAGCAGTGAAATTTTAAATGTGAAAATGCATAATAAAAGCACTGGAGGTTCTGTCTCAAACACACATATATCACACAAGGCAGTACTAGGGGCACTAGAGTTTGTGTCTCAAACACACATATAGCACACAAGGCAGTGCTAGGGGCACTAGAGTTTGTGTCTCAAACACACATATACCACACAAGGCAGTGCTAGGAGCTAATTCCTTCATATTGTGTTGACTGATCTAGACTTTTAGGGACAAAAAAAGAAAACAAAAAAATAAGAGAGAGAGAAGAGAGTCACATATGGCCCACTGGAACAGTCTTTGTCTCCGGGAGGTGTTAATAGAAATTATTATTTTGCTGCTCTTAGAGAAAATGCCAGCCCTTATGCTTCCTCTGTTCCTTTTGCTCTAAGCTTTTAACTTGATTGCAGAAACTGCTTTAAGATTTTTGTTCAGGAGAAAACAGCCTTTTCAGCCTGGAGAGGAGAAGGCTTCGAGGAGACCTTAGAGTAGCCTTCCAGTATATGAAAGGGGCCTACAGGAAGGCTGGGGAGGGACTATTGACAAGGTCTTGCAATGCCAGGACAAGGGGCAATGGGTTTAAACTGACAGAGGGAAGATGTAGACTAGATGTCAGGAGGAAGTTGTTTGCAGTGAGGGTGGTGAGACACTGGCACAGGTTGCCCAGGGAGGTTGTGGCTGCTCCCTCCCTGGAGGTGTTCAAGGCCAGGTTGGACGACGCCTTGAGTAACCTGTTGTAGTGGGAGGGGTCCCTGCCTATGGCAGGGGGGTGGAACTAGATGATCCTTGAGGTCTCCTTCCAACCTTACCATTCTATGATTCTATGAGGTGTTTTGATATTTGGAATTCTGGTTGTCAGATGTGCAGATGCTCTTCAGCAGGGGTTGGGAGTTTCTAAAGCACCTCCTTCAACAAAACCTCTAATATGTAAAAGAAACAAGTCAACAGTAAAAGCCATTTAAAAAAAAATTAAAAATAAATTTAAAAAAAGAAACAAAAAACCCAACCCAAAATAACAACACCAAAAGGATTATTTAAAGAAAACTAGGGGGGAAAAAAAAACAAGTTAACTTTCTTCCCATCAGAAATTTTAAGAGTCATTTTAACCAGGGAATTTCATCTTTGACATAGATTTTTACATAGAAAGTAATCTGCAGTGGTAAATGGTATCTTGGAAGCAGATAAGACAAGTTATGTGTTTGTTTTTCTGTATTTTTGTATTTACTTTCTGGCAGAGGTTTCAAGCCAGTCTAGAAATAAAATAAATGAAACCTCTCAGCTTGTTGGTGGATGTGTTGTGATAGAAACAGTGTAGCTGATGACATAGGAGAGCCTTACCCAGATGAGAATTCAGTAGAGTTAATGTTAACCAAAAAAAAAAGTTCTCCACTCTTCAAGCCATTGATTATCTATTTTTCCACAAAGGAAAACAATGCTCATTATGCTTGTGTGTGTTTTAGTTTTGAAGTGAAAGATGAGTAATTTCCTTTGGGTATCCAGCTAATTTGGAGGGCAAGGGAAGCGCTACTTCACTTGCCAGCCAAGGAGCTGCTTTCCAGGGCATCCAAAAAAGATTTTCACAATGGGATTTCCTACCAAATTAACCAGGGTATTTCCTCAAGCTGTTGATAAATTAGCAGTGTGTCCGGGATTACTCTGATGCTGGCTTTATGGAACTGGATCAGATTGTTGCCTTCCTATTTATTTTAGTTCCAGCGAAGGTAAACACAATTATGAGGAACAGGGGACTAACAGTTGGAAACCGAGGTCTAGCTGTTTGAACTGGGAGCCAACTGCAGTGCAAGCAGATGATCCTCACCTCTTCTCTGGAGGGACTGAGCTCTGCAGGGCTGCCAAGTTGTTCAGACTCCAGTCAGACAATTGTCACCAAAGATGCATCGTGTTAACCCAGTGCAGATGCTGCGTGTGCTTGCGGGTTTTTGGAAGGAGCTATTGCTGCTTCTATTGTGCAAGCCACCAAACACTGATTTTCCACTGNCCTTATATGTAATTATTTTTTTTAAGAGCCTGTTTAATTGAACAAATACTGAGGCTCTAAAAAACTACTTCTTGCTCCTGTGTTTTTGGAAGGAACTATTGCTGCTTCTATTGTACAAGCCACCAAGCACTGATTTTTTCAGATATATATTAATTTATAGCTATTATAGGTATAATTTACATATAATATATCCATTTATGTAATTATATTTTTTTTTAAAAGAGCCTGTTTAGTTGAACAAATACTGAGGCAATAAAAAACTGCTCCTGAGATAAAGAACATTGTTGGAAAGTGTTGGAGTGTGCAAAGAGTTTGCAGTCTAGGCAATGAAATAAAAGGGGAAAGAGTTTGCAGTCTAGGCAATGAAATAAAAGGGGAAAGAGTTCGCAGTCTAGGCAATGAAATAAAAGGGGAAAGAGTTCGCAGTCTAGGCAATGAAATAAAAGGGGATTTAGAGAAAGGAAGGAGAAAGAAAGAAAACTGCTCTCAATGTCGTGATTAGAAACTCACTCCCTGCATGTAACGTTTGATATCTAGGTGTAGTTATGACTGCTTTGGTAATTGATAGTGGTAGAGTATTTTAAAATGACTATGTTCTCTTACTCTAGTAATTAATGAGGAGAATGAAGGACAGAAAATGATGGAGAATGGTGGTCTGCACTGAAAATGCAAAGGGCACGTAGTCTCCTCGACTTCCCCTAGGTGTCTAAGCTTAGACTTTGAGTATAATCTCCAGAGAGTGAAAAATAGGTTAAACCTCAGTCTTGCAAATCCTGCTCCCATTAACCTTGGGTATGCCAGATAGATCAAGCCCTTAATATCTGATGAAACATCACCATCACTTTTTGGTTAGGGAACAAAATAAAAGGTCCTTCTGTTGGACAGACAAACAGAAGCCCTCCAGTTGTACTGTTAGGCGTCGCATATTCACTCCACGTTTCTCCTTTCTTCTGACCGAGCAGACAAGACTTGGGTTCTGATTTTTGAAAGCTAAATATCAGTGAAATTTTTAAGATGAAAAAAAGCTGAGATGGAAATGAATTAACAGCATGGAGGAGTTGAAGAGAATTCCTTTTCTAAGTTGCCTTTCAACGACTGCCTGAGCATGCGACTGCAGAAAAGCTTGTCATGTTCAATAAGGAAAACTGTTGAAATAAACATTATTCTCTTCCTGTGAATGTTGAAACAGAAGAAGTGAAATGGAGTCAGTCCCAGAGCCACAAGTCTTTCCCAGCTGCTGACAGGTTACATTTTAAAGGCCAGTTTTGTGTAGCATTCGTGTCCTTTTGCTTCCTGCCGTTCGCACAGTGATGTCTGTGAGGAGCAGGAAGACATTAAGGGGAAGAGTTAAAGCCTTGTTCCACGTAAAGTCTCAAACTACCTGAAGTTTTGCTTCATTTGTACAATCAAAAGGCATCTTTGCAATATCAAAAACTTGAGTGCAATTTATGCTTATTGTCCTCCAACATAAGAATAAGATGTTTTGGCTACTGCTTTGCTGATGTTTAAAACCATGAGCAAAGCAGGATTGTCAAAGCTCTCTCAAATAAATGCTGGTAGTGCATGAGTGCTCCTTGAAGCATGTGTTGAGATTGTCAGGCACCCTATTGCGTGCTCCACATACAGAGGGAAACTCTGAATGTTGTTAGCATTATGTAGAAACCCCCTGTTTGTTGGCAGCCAGTTTAAAAATTGTTTAGTTTGTGCCTTTTGAAGTTTCAGGTCCTGGCTCTGAAAACACATATACATAGTCCCACTGTATGAAGGTGGAAATATTTGCTGATAGTACTTGAGTTAGTAACATNAACTAGATGATCCTTGAGGTCTCCTTCCAACCTTACCATTCTATGATTCTATATGGTTCTATTTTTTTTTTCCCTCTCAGCAGTAATTTTTCTGCTTCTGTTTGCCACCATTGATGCAAGGATTGTTTAGGAATATTTTGGACTTACAATAAGATTTACTTTAGCTCTTTGTATAAATCAACCCCCTGTAGTCTCTTTATTTCAGTTACACACACAGACACACACACATTTTGGCATGGTATTTGAAGGCATAGCTAGAGTGCTAGGGGAAATTATTCATTCCAGGGAGTGCATTGTGCAGAAACTTATTGACCTTCCTGCCTCTTTTGTTTTAATTACTTCTTTAAATGACTGTTCCAAAACATTTTGCTTAGGCAGTCGGAGGTGCTCTGCCCACCCCTGGTCCAGAGCGTATCTGTGATAACAACTGAATCAAGCTGTGCCTGGCACTCCAGTCTTTTGCAGGAGAAACTGATGTGCCTGCCCAGTCTCAGGTTGGCTGTGAGGGGAAGCATGAGCATGGTGCAGCATGGCACAGTTGCCTTTAGACATAGGAAGACATTCCAAGGCAGCTCAGAAAGCCCTTACAAACATCTTCCGAACATCAGCATGATAAACTGAAGCTTTTGGTGAAGAGGAACTTAGCTCTTGTTTAAGTTTTCATTGTCATACAGGAAAGGGTACCTGGCTATAAGATTATTTCCTGGCTTGGGTCCCTAAAATACATTCAAAGAGGGAAAAAACCTCAAGTTATATTTGCTTTACAGGAACCATCTGCATCACCATACAAAAACTCTGCCTTGTTTAGAGTTCACTGCATTTACAGTGTTTCAGAATAATCCTTTCATGCATTGCTGGATATTGCCTCGAGGGTACAGCAAAACTACTTACCATGGCAGAAAGTTTCTCTGTGTTCCCAGTTTGGATTTTCAGGTGAAACCTGATTTGAAATAATTTTCTGACTTTTGTTATTTGGTTTGACCAAATCTTCTGGCACTTCAAGTGCTCTAATAATTGCCTAAGCATCAATTTGTTTGTTTTTGTTTGAATTATGAAGAGAATGAGCAAGGAAAATATTTTTTGAATGTAGAAAAGTATTTTTTAATCTTTCAAAGAAGATTAGTACTATAAAATCAAAACTGGTGAAATGTGGAAAAAGTGAGCTGTAACATACATCTTAAATCAGACCATGGCAAAACTGGACATGTTTACTTATGACTTGGTCATGATTAGCTTCTGAAGCAGTGAAATTGTTCAAATTCCTGAATTATTGACACTTTCCAACATAGTCTTTCCCCTAAATCCCATAAGTTGTCAATCTGATGTGGCAGCACATCAGCACAAAGCCTTGCTATGTTGTGAACTGCCCACGGTTGCTGTTTTCGTGGCTTGAGGATGTGAAATTCCCATTTTGACAAAGATGGTTGGTTTGCCTTTTTGTAAGAATTCTTTCTTTATCTGAAATTCAATATAAAGTGAATTGGCTATGTGTGATTAGCTCTTAGCAGATTAGTGGAGGAAGCAAAATCTTTGGTAGGTACCACAGTAATTAGAAGTTTTCCTGAGGTGTGGAAAATAATACACAGTAGACTTCTTGTAAACTTCCCAGCCAGAGAAGGAAACTCCTGCTGGTGCAGGAACTACTGCAGGTTCTTGAGCTAATCTTTGGTATCTTTCTGATAGATTCAAATGTCTGCTTTAGTGAAATACCCTACTTGAGTCGTGTGAGCCCTACAGGGAATGTATTTATCTACACAGTTTTTAGAACTTCTCATTCTAAGATCAACACAACCCATGAGGAAAGATCAGTAATTAGGTGAAGAAAAAACATGGACTTATTTATGCACCTTAGGAGATGTACCTTGTTTTTGCACCATAGGTGATGTACTTTAAGGTCTATTTGCTGTCTCATATTGATAAAGCATTCCACGTTCTACCAATATACCTGTTGGTGACTGCCTCTTGGTGATTCTCTTGGATTGTGACTGTTAAAGGCTGATACAGAAGGAGCAGACTATTTATGAGCACATTCATAAATAATCTGGTCTTTCTTTGCAACATATACGCATGGCAGTGCCTTCTGGTTAGGAAAGAAGGCACTGTCTTTTAAGTCAGGAACTTTAGATCAGCAGATTTTTGTTTTTCTTACTGGACTGGGACGGTCCACTGGTGCTTGAGAGCAGTGCTTCTGGTGACTGCTGCTAAGTACATGCAAAGCGGTTGCAGGGTCAGTGTCACGCAAATGGTGCAGGATTATGCTGATCAAACCCAGCTAATAGGTTATTTAATTAAGCCACAGAGTTAAGTGCATGAGAGAAAGATCTACAGGCACTGAAATCATGTTGCCACACTTTTTTGCCAAACATACATCTGATGTTCTCCTTTCTGCTGGAGGATCAGAAACCAGAGCTCTATGGAGTGCTCCTTTATGCTATTTTAATGCTGTAGCATCTCCATTTTGCTGCTCAAATATTGCCTGTCCTTATGGCTGTCTAAGTTCACCTGTTGGATCTGTAAAGCAATGATTTGCTTTACCAGCATTGCTATTTTGACTCCAAATCTTTCAAGGGTTGTGTAAAATGTTTTTTGGTTTTGTTTAATTCTTTTGTGTTGTTTCAGTGGCTCTTGAATTCATTGCCAAAATCAACAGAACTGCTCTGATTCAAACATGTTTCATTATCTGTGAATATTAAACATTTTTGGCATATGGAGCAAGTACTCAGCTAACATATTTACAGAACTTATTTGTCTACTGTTGAAAGTCTGACCTTGTCTGGAATTTCTTGTCAGTTCACTTTATTTTTTTTTGCCTCAGTGTGGCATGTTAGATTAACTATACCTACCAATTTATCTCTGTTCACCTACTAAAGGGTGAATCAGTTTTTTTGAAAGGGTGAATCAGTATCTTTGAATCAGGACACATACATTTTTTTTCCCCTAATATTAGGGTGAATGTGCTATGGTTAGCAACAAAGACAAACAAAAGTGCATCTGTTATTTATTATCCACTTTGCAAACTCGAACCACTGATTAGACATGCGTACATAAATAACACAGTAAAAAAAAAAAAAAAAAAAGAAGATGAAGGAGGAGAAAGTTAAAGCTATCTGGCAGCAATTTCAAGAAGAGTAGAGCCAAAGTGTCCTTTGAAGCCAGCATACCTCAGGGCTGATGAGAAAGGCATCCACTTTGGACTTGAACAATGTTAACAATTTCATGAAACAACTGACCTGTGTCCAGTGTCTTTCCTGCAGCTAAAATTCTGTTCCACATTTCCTTGTATTTTGTGACATTTTCCCTGACCTTGCCCCAACACTTTTTTTTTTTNCCCCCTTTTTTTTTTTTTTTTTTTTTTTTTTTTTTTTGTGAGCAGACATAGGTTTGGTTCCATCAGATGCACTCGTAGCTGGATTCCACCTTTGTTATTCTTTTGTATCAGCTTAATTCTGTTGGATTCCAGACTCTCACTAACAACTGATGATGATTTAGCTCAATAGAGGAATCAGGCTTACTGGAAGAGCCTGGAAACTTGTAATACCATAATGAATTCTTTTGCATTAGTGGCAGCCTGGTGTTATCTGTATGGAATAAACTGAGATCAGCCCTCAGCTGCTTCTATGCAGCAATGCAGCAGGGAGATTGTACTTAATGCTTCGCTGGAAGCAGCCACTCATTTCCTCCAGTTTTTTCAGCCTCTTTCTTCCAAGAGACTCTATCACATGCACATATTTAACCATATGCCAACTGTTCATTTCCATTTCCCTGTATTTGGTCCTCAGCTGACCTTCCCAGCCCCCTGTTTGAAAATTGTGTTTTGTTTCAGTCTCCCATGCTGACGTCTTGTGCAGAATACAGAGCCTTGTGCAGGCTCTGAAAAAATGGAGTCTTGCCTTTGATGCGTGTTAAACAGGTTGGGGTCCAGAAAGGACCACTGGCTTTCAGTCCACCAATGAAGTTCATCCTATAAGCAGTATGACCTGAACCCATAAAATGTTTGCAAATGGATCCAACAAGTTTCTAAAAGGCTCCAAAGGTATTTTAGACACGGTCGTGTTCTGAGAGTAGCTACAGATGAGCAGAAATGATGCTATGAGCATCCTAAAGGTGGAGGACAGAACTGATAGCAGAAAGGAAATCTGCTGGGGCAGGAGGTATATTATTTCTCCCAGGAACTCTAAACCCATGGCTGATCTGGATTAGAAATGCAGGAATGGTTTGATTGGCAGCCCTGGATTGTCCTCAGTGTTCTCAGAGGAACTCATGGTGATTGTACACATTGCTCTGGTACCACCCTGCTGGAGTGCCAAGCCCAGCCCAAGTATTCTCATAAACACATGGAGAGAAAGCCAGAGAGAGTCCTACCTGTGTACACAAGCCCATGCTGTCTCCATACAACCCTTTCAAATATCTTGCAGGTCTTCAGGCTGCAGTGTGTACAGTGTACACAAGATGCTTTACATTCAGCTGTTGCACTCTGAAATGTCCTGACATTTTTTTCTCATGAGTGGTGTAACCTGATATGACTAAAACCCATAGCTACTTTAGGGGCTTGCCCCTGCTCTGCAAGACTTTTCAGACTCCTCTAAAGTTTTCTTGTGGGAATTTCTTCCTTGCTGCACATACAGCATTTTAAAAGCATGAAGTAAGGCATACTGGAGAAGAGAAGGCTTCCAGGAGACCTTAGAGTAGCCTTCCAGTATCTGAAGGGGGCTACAGGAAGGCTGGGGAGGGATTATTGATGGGGTCTTCTAATGACAGGACAGGGGGCAATGGGCTTGAACTGGCAGAGGGGAGATTTAGACTGGATGTTAGGAGGAAGTTCTTTGCAGTGAGGGTAGTGAGACACTGGCACAGGTTGCCCAGGGAGGTTGTGGAGCACAGAATCACCCAATGTGATCTTTGAGCATGTTGGATGATTCTGTGCTCCACAGCCTCCCTGGAGGTGTTCAAGGCCGGGCTGGAGGAGGCCTTGAGTGACCTGTGCTGGTGGGAGGTGTCCCTGCCTATGGCAGGGGGTTGGAACTGGTTGATCTTTGAAGTCCCTTCCAACCTTGCCATTCTATGATTCTGTATGCTTTCTACAGTGGTTATACCTTGTCTTGGAGAAGCTTACTGGTTTGTGCTGGCAACACAGGCTCAGAAAGCTGGGGTTATTCAGCCTAGAGAAGAGAAGGCTCTGGGGGGTACCTAATGTAATATGGATGTTCACAGGTGAACAACTGAAAGCTCTTTCTTACCAAGCATGCATTGTATGTATTCTGGGCACATTTGCAGAAGTTCTGCTGGACCAAACTGTGCCTTAGTGCTTCTTTGCTAGCATCTTGGTTTGATACAGAAGTGAGCTTTCAAAGCAAAATCCTCAGCCCTCCTTATGCAGGGAGCTGTCCTCCACATCAGTGAGTGACAACCTGCTTTTCTTTGGGGTGAAGAGAGACACAGCGGAGTGCCTGAGGAGCGCCCTTAGCACTCATTCGTAGCCGCTGCACATTCAGGCTACAGGATTAGACTCAGAGCAAGTTAGAAAAGGAGTGAAGATGAACATCAGGTGCTGAAGATGCCATGCAGTTAGCCTGGTCCCCCTTATTGTTTGGCCCAGATGAGGTGCTCAGGTAGACTTCTGGGCACAGATTTTAGGTACACTTACAGTACAGAAGATTTAACTGTAGTACCAGCATACCAGATCACTAATTATTTTATGCAGCACTTAAACCACTTAAATACCTTCTGGAAAACAAAATTAAACAGCCTTTAGCAGATACAGTTCCAACACAGCTCCTTGAAAGTCCCTCTTTGGGAGGCTGCAGAGTTGTTCCTGCTTGGTACCTTGTTAGGGACACATTTTTATTTCCCAAGCTGCTGTTTTAGTGTAGGATTTAAGAAAGCCTCCTTTCTGTCCCTGTTCCCTCTGCCCTGGTTTTGTCGTGGTTTGTTTGTGTTAGGAGTTGGATGTTGATTTTTCTCTGTGGCTCCTGTATTAGTCCTTGTACTGGGAACAAAGGCAACATACATCTCTTTCCACATCCTTTGCACTGCTTTGAAAACCTCTTTCTGCTATTTCAGTGAGAAGTTTGATCCCAGGTCCAGGGAAAATCCCTTTGGGGATAGTCCTTTTTTCTTTAGAGGCTGCTGTGGGCACATGGAAATTNGTACTCCAGGTGGGGTCTGAGGAGAGCAGAGTAAAGGGGCAGAATCACCTCCCTTGTCCTGCTGGCCAGGCAGCAGGGCAAGATGCTCTAGCTAAAATGCTCTAGCATGTCACATATTTTGGAACTCCAAGACTTTGTCAAAGAGCCTGCCTACCTACTCCACTTCAAAGACCTGCACAGTTCTTGCAGCTATAAATCTTAAGCATTTGCTCATGCAAAGCCATGAAATTTGCTGGACACATTCTTCTCTGTGTACTAGATTATGAAGATGGTCCTGAGAAGAAAACCAGGTGGCCTAAGAAGAAAACCAGGTGGCTGTGGTAGCACCATGTTTGAACAAGGAGAGGCTCAAGTGTGAGCCCAAATCTTGATCTGCATTTCACAGGTGCAGCTCATTCCCAGCATAACGCAGGCAGGAGCTCTGTGCCAAGATCTTGTTTAACAAGTTGATTTGCTAGAGATGAACTCTTCATTGAGCTTGCTGAAAAGTCACCATAATTTTGTCTGACTGGTTGGCTGAACCTTACCTTTATGCATAGAAGTATTAATGAAAGAGGTGGTGCAAAGTTTTAAGTGTCTGGCAGTCACCCTTACAAAACAAACATATAAACAAAACCCCAAAAAGCCCAATCCTGAAAGAATGCCAAGCCCAGCAAAAACCAGAACAAAAAACTTGCCTGACACGAGCCCAAAAAACAAACTAAACCAAAACAAACCCTGCAAAAACCACAGCCAAAGACGCCAAACTACCCAGCCAGTCCTCTGTAAAGACTGGCTTTCCTTTTACCTCAGTGTCATCTGCCAATTTCAAGGGTTTTTTGGAGTTTTGTTAGTCTTTTTCCCTAATTCTGTGGCTCTGCTGTTTCTAAGAGTGAGGAAAGACACAGTGCTTCTCAGATGCCTTTCAGCCTTTCCTGCCTCCTCCCCATCAGCATACACTGACTGATTGCAGATACACAGACAAATATGACCTAATTTCTGCCTGCTTGAATCCCTCCAAATTCTTCAGGCCAAGTAGCAGTGTTTGCCACCTTCTAGGAAGCAGTGTTTGCCTTTGGCTTCTGAAATAGGCTGTAGGTGACCTGCTGGGCTGTTGCAGAGCAGTGCAGGTGACAGAAGGTGCACAATCCTTGCACATGTGCCTCCTACCATGGGCAGAGACACTGAATTTGGTAGCTGCTTTGTGCAGGATTGCAGAAGGGATAGGATATTTCCAAGTTCAGACTTAGTCATCTGGAGGTGCTTTTCTGTGTGTCAGCTAAAGTGTTTTAAAAAGGATGAGCTGCAGCCAAGCTTCAGTTTGAGAAAAGGTAATCATTCAGAGAAGAAAGGACCAGATTGATGTTGCTTCATGCCAGAGAATTCCATTTAGTCTTGTGAGATATTTCTGCTTTGGTTTGTTCTTACATCGTCCTTGTACAGGATGTAAAGCAAGGCTGTTTGGGGAGTGTGCCAAAAGCTGGGACAGTGCAGAAGCTCATACTGTCCCTTCTGTATCTCTTGCAAGAATCTAATGACATCTGTCCAAGTGTCTGGTAACTTAGACTTGCAGAAAGAAAGAACAAGTGCTGAACAGATCTTGACTCTTTGCTCTTCTTGATTTAACATAAACCTCCTGGCTGATCTGGATCTAATTCCTATGTGAAAGTTCAAAGAAAATAAATGTCAGTGGGCTTTGTGAATCTCTTGTCTACAGTAAACAATGAAAACTCATTCCAGATGATTTGGGAAAATGGTGGACATTGTAGTCTTAATTTTCAGTTATCTCAAGGACACTGTAAATAATGAGTAGCTACCTGGAGCTGTATCTATGGGGAATGTAAGGACAGATTAGGTGAAGGCAGATTAGGTGTACTTCAAAGAACAGATTATGAAGAGCTTGTGGGCTAGTGAAGCAGAAAAGGTATAGTCTTACCAAGAGACATAAGTATCAATTGTCTAGAAAATAGCATTTAACATCTAGAGAGACTTTTGGAGTTGGTTTCTTTTTTTGGCAATATTTCAGCTATAAAATGTTTAGTTCAGAATCAGACTCAGAGCGTGCAGTAGTTTTACATCCATAACAACTGTTTTTTCTCCCTCTCTTGTGATTACAGTAAGGTGAAACTTTTCTTCCTCTCACATTAGGAGATGTGAAGAGGTCAACAGCAAGATATGTAAAAATGCCACTTGGTGGTTTGTGGGGGTTGGACTGAAAGATCTCCAGAGTTCCCTTCCAACCCCTAACATCCTTTGATCCTATGATCTCTTTCATTCTCACAGGTTTTAAGGATGGCAGCAAGACTAATTTGCTGATACTTTGTTGTCAGAGTTTGTGTTGAATTCCAATAGGTTTTCTTCAGTTAAGATCCATAAGATGCAAAAAGTGAGAAGGGATTTGGTGCAAGGTTAACTGAAGATCATTTTACCAAAACTTGATATGTGACACTTGCTTCAAGCATCTACTTTTCTGGATGAGCAGGAAGCTAATGATACAAAAAGTTTACTTTTGTGCTATTCATGCGGAAGGTAAAAGAACATAATGTAGTATCCAGGCTAAGTATCACTGAACTTAGTAGTTGTGATATAAACAGTGAAACAGCCACATTGTCCAAAGCATCAAATAATACAGTTACAAAAAGAGTAATGCACAGAGTGTATTGACTCCAAATTCTGTGTGGTGGTTTATACCTGTTGCTCAGATTTTTCTTCTCTGTCTCTAGCTCCAGATGCAGAGAACACAGACACCTACATGTGAGCTAGGTTGGATGGATTTGTGTCTTCTCCAGTCAAGAGAGCCAAACATTTCCAGACTGTGGTTGGTCTGGCTTACTTGAGATATTTTCTTCAGGATTATTAAACTCCCAAAGCACTTAGGTCTTTCTTTTGACTACTAATGGCTGACATTCAACTCAGATGTAGGCATGTTTTTATGGACAGGCTTATTTCACCTTCTTGTGTCATTCAATTTCATTCAGAATAATAATGATGCTTTATAATTGTGCTTGCAGGTTGGTCAGGACAAAGGAAGCTGTTCTTTTCACAGAAACCCCAGCCCGTGCATTGTTCCTCAAGCAAATGAAAATATTTTCCACACAATATTTGCTTTCTTCACAAAGTCTGGCAGAAAAGTGTTGGTAAGAAAGCCCACTTAGGGCAAACTTGAACACAGAGTGTATCATACAAAAGCTTTTGCGTGGCTTAGCATGAAGGACTTAGGCAGATAGTCCATTATAAAGCAGCTGTATGCATGCGTACTGATGCTGTGTTGTGGAGGGGTTTAGTGAGTTTAGTTATCTGGTTTTGAAGTGAAATAGGAAGTTCCAGGAAGTGCAGAAGGAATTACCTGGTATGGAAGCATGCAATTAGTGACCAAAACCCTTCCTCCCATGTTTTGACAAAGACATATGGGGCAGCAGGGCCCAGCACTATGCTCCTTGCCTGACCTCTGCAGAGGGCTGATATGCAGCAGTGCTCCCTGCTNGCAAGCCTATGAGTGAAGTAGACATCACCACTGTTTTCCTTTCACAGCCTATAATATAATTTTCTCCATTAAAACATTCCAATTAGCCTCAAACCATCACACCCTGCCTCTATGTGCTCACCTGGCTCAGCAGCAATGCATAGGTCTAAATCTTATCTGGTAGGTCTTTAATGCCATCAGGTCTTGAACATCACTGCTATTGCAGTGCAGAAGTACTGTATTTTAGCAGCTTGCCAGGTAACTTAGTCAGAGTGTTTGCTGTCACACAACTTGTTGCTGAATTTTTTTCCTCTTTTGCCTAACAGCTTTTTCCATGTTTCCTGTAGGACTGTGAAAGACCAGGCAGGTCCTGCTTAGTTATACGCTGCAACTTAAGCTCACTAGCCAAAGCAGAGTCCTGTGATATAAGTGTCTACACACTGCTGAATACTGAGATACTGAAGAAGGTAGGTGCTTCCTTTAAAGTTTAAGCACTAACTGAAGCATGCTTATGTGCACCAATCTTCCTTGCTTTACTAGTGTGTTACCAAAAAAATCATAGTGTCACAGGATCACAAATCATAGAATCATAGAATGGTTTAGGTTGGAAGGGACCTCAAAGCTCATCCAGTTCCAACCCCCTGCCATAGGCAGGGACACCTCCCACTAGAACAGATCACTCAAGGCCTCGTCCAACCTGTAAGGAAGTAACTGGCTGCACAAAAACTGTCCCATGTTTCTGGGAAGTTCAGTCCTTGCAATTGGTAAGATTCACCCACTTTTCTAAATTACAGAATCACAGAAACATTCAGATTGCAAAAGCCTCACATCACCAAGTCCAACCCATACCCCTACTCTACAAGGTTCACCCTAAACCATATCCCCAAGCACCACATCCAAACTACTTTAAATACATTCAGGGTTGATGACTCAACCACCTCCCTGGGCAGCCTATTCCAATGCCTGACCACTCTTGCTGGGAAAAAAAAATTCCTAATATCCAGTCTAAACCTACCCAGTTGCAGCTTGAGGCCATTGCCTCTTCTACCACTATTTACCTCTGAGAAGAGACCAGTACCAACCTCTCCACAATGTCCTCTCAGGTAGCTGTAGACAGCAATGAGGTCTCCCCTCAGCCTCCACTTTTTCAAACTAACCATCCCCAGTCATTTCTTGTAACATTTATTCTCCAGGCCCTTCCCCAGCTTCATTGCCCTCCTCTGCACTGGCTCCAGCACCTCCACATCTCTCTTGTATTGAGGTGCCCAAACCTGAACACAATACTCAAGGTGTGGCCTCACCAGAGCTAAGTATATAAAAGCAGTGTCATGGAAAACAGATCTATTTATCAACAGCATGTATGCAGCTGTTCATCCTAGTTCTTATCCATTGGCCAATAATGACAGAAATAAATGACATTCAGAAATGTGCACATTGAGAAAGAACAAAGGATGCATGGTGTTAAGGGTAGAGATTTCTGAATGTTGGCTTGATTTGTGAAAGTTTTCCCCCTGAAAACTGAAAAGTAGAATAAATGCATATCAACTGAGACCAACTACTTATCATTCCTTCCATGGAAGCAGAGACATGGCAGGTTTTTGTCTTTTTTTTTTTTTATTTCAAGTAATTATTATTCAAAGAAGATAAATCACAACCATATTAATGCTGAGCTTGGCATTTGTGACAAGTAACAAATGGAAGTGAGTTAATTCCTGTCTTCTCTGAAGCAGCAAATCTTTTACATTTCTAGTGATTTACTGTGTTTTGCCCTGTTTACTTACAAGAATGCTGACTGTGTAGTTGTGGCAAGATGTTGGAAGATTATGAGGGTGTGAGATAATCAGATGAGGAAGCTGATGGCATGAGCTTACTAAAACCTGTCTTTGATAGCTGTTAGATTAAAAGCATTGGGGAGAACCCTTATTGGAAAGCAGTTCCTAAAACAATTGGTAGCCTTGAGCTTTTTCCAACTGAAAGCACCTCATTTGCTAATGATTGTTCACAAAACAGGCAGAAGTTTCCGGTATTTGTTTTATGCTTGCAGAAATGCTGAAATACAGAACCATAGAATGGTTTAGGTTGGAAGGGACCTCAAAGCTCATCGAGTTCCAACCCCCTGCCATAGGCAGGGACACCTCCCACTAGAACAGGTCACTCAAGGCCTCGTCCAACCTGTAAGGAAGTAACTGACTGCACAAAAACTGGCCCGTGTTTCTGGGAAATTCAATTCTTGCAATTGGTAAGATTCACCCACTTTTCTGGGTCACAGAATCACAGAAACATTCAGGTTGGAAAAGCCTCTCAGGATCACCAAGTCCAACCCATATCCTTACCCTACAAGGTTCACCCAAAACGATACCCCCAAGCACCGCATCCAAGCGACCTTTAAACACACCCAGGGTTGGTGACTCAACCACCTCCCCGGGCAGCCCATTCCAATACCTCAACTCATCCTTTACAAGATGACTTTTAAAAGACATGCAGTGTTTACACATGCCTCTGGGTCAGTGTCACCAATGCATTGCCATTTCCTACTCACCTACCTTCCCCAAGGTGAAGAACATTCAATTGTCTAAACTATGAGTTGAAGTGGCAGCTTATTGGAATGTGCCTGTTAGAATGCACTGTGTCAAACATAGGAGAAATATGTATTAATAAGGGAAGGTGAATAATGAAGATCCTTGCAATGCATGTAGTCAAATAATTAAGTTTTCACCTTGGGATATACCAGAGTTTATCTCACATTCCATGGATAATTTTTCTGTTCCTTTGGAAAAGACACAGGAACTTTTGTTTGATGGTCAATATTGAGCCTGCCTGTGTTGACTGGCAACGTTCTGGCTTCTGCTTTTCCAGTAAATGTGGCAAACATTAACAGGCCAAATACAAATCATAGAATGGTAAAGTTGGAGGGACCTCAAGGATCATCTAGTTCCAACCCCCTGCCATAGGCAGGGACACCTCCCACTAGCACAGGTCACTCAAGGCCTCCTCCAACCTGGCCTTGAACACCTCCAGGGAGGGAGCACCCACAACCTCCCTGGGCAACCTGTGCCAGTGTCTCACCCCCCTCACTGCAAACAACTTCCTCCTAACATCCAGTTTCAATCTCCCCTCTGCCAGTTCAAACCCAATGCCCCTTGTCCTGTCATTGCAAGACCTTGTCAGTAGTCCCTCCTCAGCCTTCCTGTAGCCCCCTTCAGATACTGGAAGGCTACTCTAAGGTCTCCTGGAAGCCTTCTCTTCTCCAGGCTGCAGAGCCCCAACTCTTGTAGCCTGTCCTTATAGCAGAGATGATGTCTCTAAAGTCCAGTGTATCAGGTTTTGTTTTAATCTGAGTTCATGTGCTCAGTTTTACCTGCTAGGAGCAGAAACTATCCTCTTGTAAAACATGATTGTAACCTAACCTTCACCTAAGCATGGTTTAGATATGTTTATTACATTGACAAATGTTTGATGGTTTTGTTTGAGGATTTTTGGTGCCCTTTTGGTTTTGTTTTTGTGTGTGTGTTTCCAAATAAAACACAGTTCTTTCTGTGGTTTTTTTTTTTCCCTTTTCTTTTCTCAGGACAGTTCATCAGTCATCCAGTTTGTCACAAGGGCAAGGGTGAGGGTGGACCCTGACCTCAGAGTTGTGGAGGTGCCCAATGGAAGCCCTGAAGAAAAACCAGTAAGTAAATAAACCTGATGAGTTTCCTGATCCCGTGGGCTGGAGGTCATTGAGTGCTCTACACAAAAAGGAGTTTGTGTCTGGGCTTGGGCTAGGCTAGCCCATGAGAGTGCCCAGGCTTTGTTTGTCTAGGCTGGCAGTGCCATGAAGTGTGGTTTTGCTCTCTGTGACAGCCATGCCATCACAACCAATGATGTTATGTGAAGCAGGAGGATCTGTGTTGTGCTAGCCAAAGTGGTAATACCCTTGAGGTATTCATGCCAAAATTAAGTTTAGTTTCCTCTTCTAGGCTTAGTGTCTGCTTTAATCTAATTCAGATTTTCCTTGAAAAACCTAGCAGAGACTTGAAACCTCAGAAAAGTCTTTTCAGATGTGCCAGTATGACATATTTAGAAGTGTTAATGATTTTTTTTTTTTT
>WBNM01021422.1:65084-98089 GCA_013399055.1 Ramphastos sulfuratus | reverse complement strand
TCACAGCCTCCCTGTGCAGCCTACTCCAGTCTCACCAACCTCACACTGAAGAACTTCTTCCCAAGATCCAGTCTGATCCTGCTCTCCCTCAGCTTCAAACCCTTCCCCCTTGTCCTGTCTCTAGACACTCTCAGGAAAAGTCCCTCTGCAGCCTTCCTGGAGGATCCCTTCAGGTATTAGAAGGCAGCTCTAAGGTCCTGCCAGAATCTTCTCTTCTCCAGGCTGAACAACCCCAGCTCCTTCAGCCTGTCCTCACAGCGGAGGTGCTCCAGCCCTTGGATCATCTTTGTGGACTCCTTAGGAGTCACTCTACAGGAACTTGTCACAGAAACCGTCCCTTCTCTTGTATGTTAGTGCTCACAAACTGTAAAATTTAAGTAATTTGGTCATAAAAATCGAGCTGCATCAAGACATAAGCTTTGTTTTGTAAATCATTGCTCCTTACAGCTGATAAGTTTACCACCTTTGGGGCCTATTACACCATTTCCAGACCATACCGGTGGCCGAATTCCTCCTCTTCTTCTTGCTGTGACCTCACTGCACACAGATGTGGCTATTGGCACTGCATTGGTCAGGCAGAAGACCTGATTGTTTTGTGATGGCCTGAGCTTTGCTACATCTAAGCTACAGTGTTCATTGAAATCACTCATGTTAGCTGATTTTGAACCATCTTCAGCATCCCTAACATTCCCAGTAGGATTGTATTCATCACAGGTATAATTTCATTCACTCTTTTGTTGGTTCTCCAGTTAGGAATTAAGTAGAGTGTTGAGTTTTTTCTGGGATCATGCAGTGTGTTGCTGTGTCATTGCACAGACTGCTGATAATTTTGCATGTGTCTAATGATGATTTTCAGCTGGTTTATGTGGTATTGGATTACAACTTGTTAGCCTCTGATGTTGTTATTGCATGACAACTGGAGATTCTGTACCAAAGAATTACAGAACTTGAGCAACCTGACCCAGCTTTGACATTAGCCCTCTACTAAAAAGGGCTTGACCTGTACTTCCAGCCTGGATGAGTGCAGGATTCTGTCTGTAGTGGTGACTAAGCCTCTTCACACTCACACTTATTTTATAGCTTTGGCAGAACATCCTCCGCTTCTGGTGGTGTTTAATGTTACTCGTTCTTTCAACACAGTTTCTACAAGCAGCTTTGCCCATCTTTGTACTTTGCCCTTTTTGTCTACAAAGAATCACAGAGTCACAGAATATTAGGAGTTGGAAGGGACCTCCAGAGAGCATCCAGTCTAAATCCCTTGCCAGAGCAGGATCACCCAGGGCAGGAACACATACAGGTGGGTTTTGAATGTCTCCAGAGGAGACTCTACAACCTCTCTGGGCAGCCTGTTCCAGGGCTCTGGCACCTTCACCATAAAGAAGTGTCTCCTCGTGTTGAGGTGGAACCTCCTGTGTTCCAGCTTGTACCCATTGTTCCTTGTCCTGTCACTGGGCACCACTGAAAAGAGCCTGGCACCTTCATCTTGACACTCATCCCTCAGATATTAATAGACATTAATCAGATCTACTCTCCTTCTTCTCCTCTCCAGACTAAACAGCCCCAGATCTCTCAGTCTTTCTCCACAGCAGAGATGTTCAAGTCCCCCAGTCATTCTTGTAGCCTCTGAAGGACTTTCTTCAGATCCCTGTCTCTCTTGAATTGGGGAACCCCAAACTGGACACAGTATTTCAGGTGTGGTCTCAGCAGGGCAGAGCAGAGGGGCAGGAGAACCTCCCCAGCCCTGCTGGACACACTTTTCCTTGATGCACCCCAGGATGCCATTGGCCTCTTGGCTACAAAGACACATTGCTGAGATCTGCAAACTCCAGGCAAGTTCAGCTTCGCTTGCTAGGTGCACCCACAAGGTTTTTTTCTTTGGTAGTTTAGAGAATGCACTGATGCTACCTACATTGTTGAGCTCTGGTGTGCTCTTCATCTTTTCCTGAGGGACTTGAACATGTTGCAGAAGTGGTGCCATACCCATGTAACAGGTCTGTAAGCCTGGCACAAAGGCAGCAGGGTCTGCTGTCCATCACTTGCAATCTTCCGCATTCACTCACTTGTGAGATGTTGCTAGTGTGGCAGTTTCCCGTGTTAGCAGGGAGTTTTCTGATGCAAACCTTCAGAAGATGACTTTCTTTAGCATCATTTCTGTCACTGCTGTATGTCCTTTTCTCTTTTCTCCCTCTCTCTCAGTCTCCATGCCCTCCTGACAGAGACGCATCCCCACTTTGCGTTTCCCAAGGGCATAAATGTAAGAAAACAAACAAACCAAATTCCTTAGCATTTCTTAGGCAAGCTTCATACAGCCTAAATCAGAAGCAGATAAACATTGATTTTTTTGAGTGAAATTTTTCCTGTCTTAGCAGACTCCATGGTACTGGGAAACAAGGAATTTTATGTAGTTAGTGAGGGACCTGTCTCAAAATGAAGCAACACAAGTAGGATTGCTGGTGTTCTTGAGTCTTTAGTGTCGAGATGACTCTTACCTAGCTGTGTTTGGAAGTGACATAGAAACAGAAGAAAACAATGTTAAATCTGAAAAGAACAAAAATATGCCCCTCCCCCCACCCCAGTATTATAAAATTGAGATGAGCCAAACATTCATGGAGCTCTTGCTTGCTGCTGACATGAATAAGAGGAAGAAAAAAACTAATTCCATCTGCTGGGCAACCTGCTAAGGCCGTGAGGGGATAAAGTGTTTGGGCACATCTAGAAGGTTCATGAGGACTAGTAAAGCTGCTGCTGTAAACTCTTAACCTTGAGTCTATGCCCACAATCCAGTGTTCTTCTGGTGCTTATCTGAAATGTCCACTCACTACTGGGCAGCCACTGAATGTCTGCACCACCGACAATTTTGATGGGAAATGAACAGCCAGATGTGAGGGAGTTCTGCAGAGCAGACCTGCAGAGGACACTATGGAACAAGCTTTGGCAACTGACGCTTGGAGGAAGGCAAGGCCAGCCCAGATGAAAAGGGCAGGAATCCTAGCAGGGGCTGCAGATGTATGATGAGGAAGGCACTCACGTGGAAGCTGGAATCTGGCCATGTGCAACAAAATCTTGCGAGTAAGGCGTGAGGTTTGCTGAAGAGGTGTCTGCAGGTATGCTCAGCATGTGGTAAAACTAATTGTGAGCTGGTGGCAATTCCAGCTCACCTGACCATAGGTCTTCTGGTGATGATTTAGAGAAGGAAGAGGAGGAGAACACAGCTTTTCATGAAGACACACAATTTCTCCCCCTGTGCACCACCCAGGCAGACTGTTGATGCTGTACGTATGATTTGAGGGCTGTTTGGAACCCTCCTGAGGAAAGATTACTGACATTAAAGGGACTTTTGTGCAAGCAGAAATTGTGGTGCAGAACAAGGCTCTTACTCAGCTGCCCAGGAGGCTTCCACGGTGGGTGGTAAGCCATCAGGAGTCGCCAGATGGCTGCTGAGCTTGCGATTAAGGTGTTGGGACACCCAAAGGATTGTGTTCTTGGACCACACATCACTCTGAGTGCAGCATTAACTTGCTGTTTTGTGAGGGGTCAGATTTAGTAACAATTTGTGTACTTGAAGCTTTGGCAACACACCCTGCTCTCAGGATTGTTCAGGCAAGAGGAAATAAGCACAGAAGCCCCTCGTGCACTGCCCAGACAGTTTGCCTGTGACACTGGGAGTTTCTAGGAAACAAAATCAGGTATGTAACAAAAGAAAATGCTGACATTTTGTCTTGCTTTCTCCTTAAACCTCCTTGGTATGAGTCAAATCAAGCTGATTCAATTTGCCTTTTAGATATCTGCAGTGGAAATCTGTTGTATAGCTTGAAATATTGTTTCTTAGGAAGACAAAGTTGTGAGAACCTTTGACTGATCTGCAGTAAAGCATTTCACTGCAATTTCATTTGCCTGAACAAATATTTTTAGAACATTAACAGATATATATGGCATAAATTTCAAAGCCTGTGAATAATTTCATGTACAAACATATACATGGTCCCAGGGAAGCTAAAAATGTGATGTTTTTATAGCAAATATACAATACAAGGAGTACTCCCCACACAGTGTTAGTATCTAAAATGGGAGAACAGAGACATTTCTTTCAGTAACTGCAAGAAAATGGCTTTCATCTAAAAGGCAGCTGAGAGATGCTAGCAAGCAGAAATTTTATTTTGTATCATAGAATCCTAGAATGGCTCAGGTTGGAAGGGACCTCAGAGATCATCTACTCCAACCTCCCCACTGTGGGCAGGGACACCTCTCAATTAGACTCAGCTGCTCATAGGCTTCATCCAACCTGGCCTTCAACAGCCCCAGGGAGGAGGCTTTCTGTGGAACAAGTAAATATTCATCAAGTCAAAAAATGTAAGCAACACTCCAGCCTCATGGGTTAAGGTGTTCACTGCACAGCCTCTCTGTGCAGCCTGTTCCGGAGTCTCACCACCCTTGTGCTGAAGAACTTCTTCCTAAGCTCCAGTCTAACCCTGCTCTCCTTCAGCTTCAAATCATTCCCCCTTGTCCTGTCTCTAGACACCCTCATGAAAAGTCCCTCTGCAGCCTTCCTGAAGGATCTTTTCAGGTATTAGAAGGCAGCTTGAAGGTCCCCTCAGAGCCTTCTTTTCTCTAGGCTTGAGGGAATGTTTGCAGTGGAAGTTAAACCTAGGTCTGAGTCCTCAATTCCTTGACCTGTCTCCTCCTGATGTTGTTAAGACCTAAACCTGAGTAAGTCCCTCTGACGCCCAAGCAGAAACTTGTCAGCAGCCTTGCATTCAGCACCAGGAGCTGTGTCTTGCCCTATGTTTATGTGCATTGTCAATGACACCCAGATAAGAGACCTCACAGTCAGCCATTCTCAAATCGGTGCAGAATGTACTCACTGCTCCTTGCCCTCCTTCCCTGCCAGATGCAGTTGCCACATTTGGTTCTCAGACCTGCTAGGCCTCACCTGCTGTTCCAGCAGTTGCCAAGAGCCTGTTGCAGATGCAGGTGTACTGACCTGAAGTCAGCTTGATGCTGAGACAACAGAACAGCTCCCTTCTGCTGGCAGGGGCAGGTCCTGCTCCAGCTGCACAACCCTTTCCTCCTCCTTCTGTGATGTGACGTTGCTGTGAGCCACTTCAGATAACACATCAGCTTGGGAACAGTGAAACAAAAACTTTGTCAGGTCAGTAAAGCAAGTTGGCTCAATGAAACTGAGGAGGGGAGAGGCAGCCACCTTTCTTAAAGGAAAAACAAAGGGTTTTGGTAGAGTTGTAAAATAACTCCAGTACAGAACTTGTAGGCTAGATTTTAGGAAGAAATTCTTCATGATGAGGGTAATGACACTATGGAATAGGCTGCCCAGGAAGGTTGTGAATTCCCCTTCCCTCCAGAGACCTGAGGCTCTGTTTAGTTTTGAGAAGTCTGAGGGGGGATCTGATCAATGTCTATAAATATCTGAGGAATGGGTGTCAAGAGGAGTCCCTGGAGGTATTCAAAGCCAAGGTGGATGAAGTGTTGAGCAGCCTGGTCTGGTGGAAGGTGTACCTGCCCATGACAGTGGGGTTGGAATTGGATGACCTTTAAAGTCCCTTCCAACCTAAACCATTCTATGAATCAATTACTCTCTAAACGAGCAGGACCTTGACTATGCACAAAAAGAGTGAGCACTGTGTGTTAACAGAGCCAAGCATTAAAATTCCTTCCAAAAGTCCTTCCATCTTCTACTGTCATCTGCCTTGCAAAGGTGGCTTTGCTCAGGGAGCTTATCCAGCAGAAAGTGTTTTTTTCTCTGCTCTTCAGGGTTATTTTCCTGACACACCAATGGCCTGACCATAGTCAGCGTGCATCTCTGAGGCCCTGAGTGTGAGCAGGCAGTGAGACCTGCTGACCATGCAGGCAATAAGATTGCCTCTTCTCAGAAGGCATGGACAAAGCTTGACCTAAGCTGATCATGAACCACCTGTCTGAATTTTGGCTTCTGCATTTAATGTCCATTAAAAACCTGTTCAAAGGGCCATTGAAGTTGCAGGAGAAAGGCAACCTGAATGCATTCTGTGACATTGGATGGCCTTTGCATACGTCCCTGGGTTGTGTTATTTAACAGATAGCTGTGATTCCTTCTTTTCAAGTTGGTTCTACTGTGGGACCAGGTCAGATGCTGTCATCCATTGTGGGAAGAGCTGTGGGGGTTTTAATTCTGCTGCTGTTATTTCTTGAATGTCATTGCTTGTTCATTGATCATTAGGGTAGCCAACTGCTAGACCTTCAGACAGGAATGACTGCCAGGGTAAAAGCATACAGTGAAGGTAGGGCCCTTGCTAGGGATTTGGTAGCCAAGACTGTCCAGGACAAACGTCTTCTGATACTCCATAGATACCAGCAGGTGATCATACTCACATGGAATCTGCATCCTGGCAAGGGGGGGAAGCCTACTTCTCATTTTTCACAGGACTTCTGCATGGTAACTCTAGGTTATTCTTAATGATGTCAAGATTTCAGATGGAGATTACTGCTGAGTTTCTTTTAAATCAGAGCTGAGCAGGCTAATCTCAATATCCCTCCCACTAATGAGTCCAGGGCTGTGACGCTGGGCAAAAGAAATAACCCTAAACACTGTGAAGATCATTAACTTTAATGGTTACGTGGTGACCAGGCTGTGTGTCTGTGCTCTCCAGTGTGTTTTTTCAGTGTGGTGGCTTTCATTTGGAAACAGTGATAGATTCAGGAGTAGTAAGTCCTGCTGTAATGCACACTTCAATCCTCCATGCAAAACATCTTAGTTTGCTTCTCAGTTTTCCAGTGATGTTAAGTGATATAGCAAAACCTGCACTGAATGAGCAGCTGCTAATATTTTTAAATGAATTTATGTTTCTTACAACTTCTGCCAGAGCAGTTGGTGGTTTATTTGTGTTCTCCCCACACAACATCTCAAGGTAACAGGTTTTGCTTCACAAGCCCAGGATTATCCCAACTGATGTTCATGATACCAGATTTTGTTCCTCAAGTCAGATATCTCCACCTTTTTACATTCAGAGAATCATAGAATAGCAGGGGTTGGAAGAGACCTCCAGAGATCATCCACTCCAACCCCCCCGACAGAGCAGGATCACCCAGGGCAGGTCACACAGGAACACATCCAGGTGGGTTTTGAAAGTCTCCAGAGAAAGAGACTCCACAACCTCTCTGGGCAGCCTGCTCCAGGGCTCTGTCACCTTCACAGCAAAGAAGTTTTCCTTTACATTGAGATAGAACTTCCTGGGTTCCAGTTTGTGTTCTACCACTGGGCACCACTGAAAAGAGCCTGACATCTTCTTGGCAACCACCTTTCACGTATTTGTAAACAACAGTAATGACCCCCAGTCTTCTCTCCTGGCTAAACAGCCCCAGGTCTCTCAACCTTTCCTCATCACACAGATGTTCCAGTCCCTTCAGCATCCTCATGGCCTCTGTTGGACTCTCTCCAGTAGTTCCCTGTCCATCTTGAACTGGGGACCCCAGAACTGTACATGATACTCCACATCTGGTCTTACCAGGGCAGAGACAAGGGGGAGGAGAACCTCCCTAGACCTGCTGGCCACACTCTTCTTGATGCACCCCAGGATACCATTGTCCTTCTTGGCCATAAGGGCTCATTGCTACCCCACAGAGAACTTGTACACCAAGACTCCAAGGTCCTTCTCCATGGAGCTGCTTTCCAGCAGGTCAGCCCCTTCTCTGTACTGGTGCGTGGTGTTGTTCCTCCGCAGGTGCAGGACTCTACACTTGCTCTTGTTGAACCTCGGTAGGTTCCCACTTCCCCAGCCTGTCCAGGGCTTGTTGCACGGCCACACTGTCTCCTGGTGTACCAGCCACTCCTCCCAGTTTGGTATCACCAATACCTTGCTGAAGGCACACTATCCCTCAGCCAGCCTGTTGATGTTGAAAAAGACTAGAGCCAGCACTGACTCCTGGGCAACACCACTAGTTACAGTCTCCAGCTGGACTCTGCAATGTTGATCACAACCCTCTGAGCTCTGTCGTTCAGCCAGTTCTCAAACTATCTCACCATCCCCTCTTCTAACCCACACTTCCTGAGCTTGCCTATGAAGGTGCCACAGAAGACTGTCAAAAGCATTTCTGAAGTCAAGGTAGGCACCATCATCTGCCCATTCAGTCACTCCATCACAGAAGGCTCTCAGATTTGTCAAACATGATTTCCCCTTGGTAAATCCATGCTGGCTGCTCCTGGTAACCTTTTCTTCCACATGCCGAGAGATGACCTCCAGAATGAGCTGCTCTAAGACCTTTCCAGGGATGGAGGTGAGGCTGACTGGCCTGTAGTTTGTTGGATCTTCCTTCTTGCCCTTTTTTGCAGACTGGAGTGGCACTGTCTGTCATTTGTTTCAATGCTCTGTAGAAGCTTGGCATCTCACAGATGTATTTGATCTTTCCATCCCTCATTAACAGTCCTGCATTTGAGCACACTCTTATTTGAAAGGGTTAATTCCCCTCCTGCTATATTATATGACTCTATTAGTTATTAATGCGGTCAGCTCATAAACAGAGTTTAGGGGGCACTGGCCTTGGAAGAACTTTCCAGGACACCAATATATCAAATCAGTTCTAAGTCACTTGACCTCAGGATAGAATTACAGGTTTATGATTTACTCAGCACTTACATGACCCAGAGAACAAAGAATTTGACAAGTCAGGCAAAACTAAATTACTCATGACCTTAAATTAGTAATTTTCATGCTTTTCAAACTCCAGCTAAATCACTGTTAAGAATAATTTGAGCTTCTAAATCAGGTTTTGTTTTTTTCCATATTTATGCTCATAACCTAGAACTATACAAAAGCTGTAATGTGTATTTCATTATTTGCTCAAAGTTACCAAACAGCTTCCTTCATGGAAGTGTATTCAGTGTGTTTATTTGTATCTGTGAGTTTCCAAAGTGTCCAGTTCCCTTGTAAATAAGATTAATACATGTAATAGAGATGGGCAAGTTGTAGCTGGTAAGGTGGATCAGTAAAGAATTTTACAGAGGCCTGCAGTGACAGGATGAGAGCAATGGTTTGAAATGAGAGAAGAGCAGATTTAGATTGGATGTTAGGAACAAGTTCAGCACCAGAACACTGGAACAGGTTGCCCAGAGAGGTAGGTGAGGCCCCATCCCTGGAGACATTCAAGGTGAGGCTGGACAAGGCTCTGGGCAACCTGCTTTAGTGGAGGATGTCCCTGCTGACTGCAGGGGGTTGAACTGAATGACCTTTGGAGGTCCCTTCCAACCCAACCTATTCCATGATTCTATGATTCTAGTTCCTCTTTCATTAAAAATCTATTTTTGAAGGTGTAGGAGAGGTGTTTAGGTGCATAAATGCCTGCCAGGAACAACCACAGTGTGGCCTGAGATATTTGCAAAGCAATATGCAGGGATATGATATTTTTTTAAATTTTTCAGTAGCTTGTTAATGTAAAAAGAGTCTTCAGGAGCCTCCATGGTCTGCAGCAGCAATGTCCTTGGGATGCCTCTTACAAAAACACGAGCTGATGACAGAAAGAATGTCTTCACTGGTGCTTTCTGAAAACCTCCGTACCTGAAAGCTTCCTTTGGGTCCCCAGGCCAGAAGGCAGAATCTCCGCAGTGTGTTCAAGCTCAACATCTGAATGCATTTCTTTATATTTTATACCATCTTAAGTCTTGACATAAGGGCCTTGAGCAGCCAAGTCTAGTTGAGAGGTGTCCCTGCCTATAGTGGGGAGGTTGGAGTAGATGAGCTCTGAGATCCATTCTAACTTGAGCCATTCTAGGATTCTGCTCCCTCCCTGGAGATGTGGAATGCCGGGTTGGATGAGACCTTGAGTGACCTGTTCTAGTGGGAGGTGTCCCTGCCTATGGCAGGGGGTTGGAACTAGATGATCTTTGAGGTCACTTCAAACCTAAACCATTCTGTGATTCTCTGCTAGCACAGATTGGAGTTGCACTCTGGTCAGCCAGGAGTATAGGCCAAGCTGTTGAAGTCTTAATTTAAAGACTGTCACAGGCAATTTAACAGCTAATTTAGATTAATGGTTAATTTGCACTTTCTTAGTAGAGCTGCAGGAGTGGTCAGGCATTGGAAGAGGCTGTCCAAGGAGACGGTTGAGTCACTAACTCTGGATGTGTTTGAAAGTCATTTAGATGTGGTGCTTGGGATTGGTTTAGGGGTGAAATTTGTAGAGTAGGGTCAATTGTTGGATTTGATGATCCTGAGGGTCTTTTCCAACCTGAATGTTCCTGTGATTCTGTGATTCTCCTATCAGTCAGTGAACACCTTAACCCATGAGGCTGGAGAGTTGCTTATAATCTTTGACTTGGTGAATATTTACTTTTTCCATGGAAAGCCTCCTCCCTGGGGCTGTTGAAGGCCAGGTTGGATGAGGCATTGAGCAGCTGAGTCTAGTTGAGAGGTGTCCCTGC
This sequence comes from Ramphastos sulfuratus, assembly GCA_013399055.1. Taxonomy (NCBI): domain Eukaryota; kingdom Metazoa; phylum Chordata; class Aves; order Piciformes; family Ramphastidae; genus Ramphastos; species Ramphastos sulfuratus. The sequence continues at coordinate 87,684 of WBNM01021422.1, read as the reverse complement.
CCATGGTGAGGAGGTTGGAGGAGACAAGCTCTGAAGTCCATTCCAACCTGAGCCATTCTAGGAGCCTCTGAAACTGGGACAAGCCTATCTGAGAAAGAAATGGCAGGGCCTTAGGCGCCAAAGCTGCCTTCCCCATGAGTACAGGAGAAAGAGGAAGGTGTTAGATATAAGAGACCTAAAGGCCATTAAACACATCCTAAATGGGTAGGTCTTTTATAAGCTTGTTAGGTAAAAATCATCTTTCAGAGTTCTGGGAATATTTTCCCTGCTTTATGTCCCAGATGCCTGTATTCTGTATTTCATAAAATTAAAGATGCAGTGAATATATGCAGCCATTCTAATAAATATCCTGACCAGAATATTCTTCCTTCTATCATCAACAATTTTAGATCCAGAATGTCTAGGAGCCAGTAACAGCTGTGGCACAGACATATCCTCACATACCACTATGGATGGATGCTGCTTGGGAAGAGCTATTTCTTTTATTTTCCATGGATCCTTGAGAGGAGCTTAAAACTTGAGATTAGTGGGGCTTCCTGGCTGGGAAAGCTGGCAGTAGGAGAGACGAACTCTTTCTTTATTGAATGTGTGCAAATTAAACTGTGTCCAAAAAACCATTTCTATCTGCTTCCTGGCTTGTCAGCCTCTGCGTCATGTCCTGTGAAGTGATCAGCTTTGATCCATGGGGCACTGTGTAAATGTTTGCTGCTTTCTGTCTCTTCTGTCCCCAGGTTTTCTTCGAGTTTCAGGTTTGGCCAAACTGAAATTGTTGAAGTAAATTCAGTATAAACTGCAGTGTTTTAAGTGGGTTTGCTTCAGATCAGTGCCAAACCTCAGATTTTGCATAATTTATTTGTTGCATACTTTCCAAGAAAAAAAGATAAATTGTGTCAGGCTCCTCTGAAAGGGGTTTGAAGGTTGTAGGTTTGTGAACTTTTTAGAAAACTAAGCCTGTAAGGCGTTGTCAAACCACTTCAATAGTGTGAAGAGGTATAGGAGGATGGGAGGATACTGGGATACTTCTGCATAACAGGAATGTATTGGAAGAGAAAAAATGTGTCATTTCAGGGTCAAATGGACCTGTTTCACGTTTTTGAGCACTGAAATGTTGGGCTTAAGTACAGGAACACTTCAGCTGCTGCCTATTCTCTGCAGGGAATTCCTTCAGACCCAGAACAATGCCAATTACTCAAGGACAAGATAAAGCTAGTCTTAAACAGCATCTTTATGTTGTTGCTTGGACAGAGGTCTTGATAGCATCCTCTCAGTCTTTCATTGTTACACAGAACTTCAAAGAGGAGTTCTCAGATTGTTGGTAAAGAACAATCAATGGAAGTGTGTCAAAGGAAAGAAAGATCCACTTGTCCTTTCAAGGGATTTTGGTTGTTTTGTTGTTGCATTTGTTTAGGTTTTGGAGGTTTGGGGTTTTTGGTTGTTGTTTGGTTTTTTGGGGTTTTTTTGGTGGATTGGTTGAGGGTTTTTTCTTATGTCAAATCCTAGAATGGTTCAAGTTGGAAGGGACCTCAGAGCTCATCTGCTCCAACCTCCCTACCTTGGGCAGGGACACCTCTCAACTACACTCAACTTCTCGATGCCTCATCCAATCTGGCCTTCAGCACCTGGATGTGTTCCTGCGTGATCTGCCCTAGGTGATCCTGCTTCAGCAGGGGGATTGGACTTGATGATCTCCAGAGGTCCCTTCCAACCCCTGTCATTCTATGTGGCCTCCATTCTGCACCAGCTATCATGCTGTGTAGAGTTTATTTCTTCAGGTTAGAGTTTCTGTTAACTGGGAGTAGAGAGGACATAAACCAGATAAAATGCATTAATTGTATCAGAGGATAGGAGCTGGCATTTTTAGAAACAAATGTCTATTGAAATGGGACAAAATGAAACCTTTGCTCATTTCAGCACCAGAGGCTTTCAGAATCTCTTGTTTCATAATGACCTTAAAAATATTTTTCCTGTGAGTTAGAATGGAAACAAAAACAGGAAAATCAGAATTCCCCAGAGCATGAAGAGACAGATTTCCTCACTTACCTTGAAAAAAGTGATCTTTCCTGTCCTTCACTACTAAGTCACAAGCAATTGGTCTATAGACATTTTCCTTCTGCTCATCCACTGACTGAGCTAAAGCTCTGCCAGAAAAAATTATGTCAAGAGATAGCATCTTTCCCTGAAGGTAAAGAAAAGAAACCCAGTCTTTGAGCTTCTCAATGAGCAAGTGAAACAAGCAGCTCAGCAAAAGTTCTACTTTCAGTGACAGTTTTGCTTGTGGTGCTCTGCACTCTGTCTCTTTACTAGGATATCCTAACACTCCAGCCTTGCTTGGTACTTTTGCTCCATCACTTCTTACTGGCTGGAGTCCTTTCTCAGTTCCTCCCTGTACCTGATCCTTTGTGTCCCTGCATCAGTTATCTTCCAAAGCTGCTCATAAATGTCCTATAATGTCCATGGTCTAGGACCAACAAGTAGTTTCCATCCTCACCAGGCTTTTTGTGCTGATTTTCCCTTTCTGATGCTTCCACATGCAGACTTTGCCATTCATTCTTCATTCCTGCCAGTCTAAGCATTTCCGTTTTGACTCTCTCCAGTTACTGATAGCATGACTTAAAACAGAGGAAGAAAAATAATGATGAAAATAGTTTCAGTCGCTCCTTGCAGCTCCAGAGAAAAGTGTGCTCTCTCTTCCCTGCACACCAGAATGTGGTCTCCCTGCTAGGCCAGAGGAAGTGCATCTGGCACTGCTGAAGGTCTCTGGGAGAAAGACAGGATGGGAAAAGGCAAAAATTGCTGCTACTCCAGTTGGAGAGAGGAACCTAGAAGCTGAATACTGACAAATCTAAATAAAAAATAAGGCACTTTTAAACAGTATATAAAGGTTGTATCAGGGCCAGATGCCTCTCTGGAAAGTTACTTTAGTCCTACACGAGTTTTTTTGGCTCAGGGCAAGGGCAGCTGTATGAAATGCAATTCCCTGCTCTGAGCAGGTCACATTCAGGATCTAATGGTCCTGGATTCAGCTACTATGGATATCTTGCACTGCTGAGTATCTGGGGAATGGGGCAGAGGCATGGCAGTTTACCCAAGCCTGGAGATCAGGCTCCCTTGTTCCCTATTAAGGAAAACCCATATTATCACTATTTCTCTTGCTGCTGGGCTGTTCTCTAAATACATACTCCTTCACTTGGTATCACTAGCTGCCTTAAACTCCTTTGAAGTGAGCCTCAAGACACCTCCATGACTTAGACAGGTTTTACACTTACTTAATAGTCCTAAAAGCTAGAGCATAGCCAGGTAAAAGGACTTGCATAATATCACCCAGAGAGACAGAGGCTGCTTAAGTCTGTCAGTGCAAGAACCCAGAAGTTGTGCTTCCATAGCCCCTGCTGTAACTACTTGATCACAAGAGCTACTTAGGAAAGATACTGCCAAAAGCCACTGGATTTTGGGGGTTTTGGAACCACAAGAAGCATTTTACTCAATTCACCAGGGTCTCTCCCTAGTAGTCGGTGCAGATTAATTGATTACTTTTTTTTTTTTTTTAAGGAAATGTAAAGCCTTGGGGAGCCCAAAAGCCACAGAAGTTTTAATGCTCAGAACTATTTCCTGACTTGACTGTTACCCAGTTCCTATTCAGGCAAGATAGGAATTAAGATTAATGACCCCAAACAAACTGGCATTTCAGAGAATCAGTCTTTGGCAGGCATTATATTCTCCTGACAGAAAATCATTGAGGCATGAATACAGCACTCAGTCCTTGGTGGACATCAACAACACCACGTTGTTCCCAGAAATGCTGAACACAGTGAAGAGGAAAATGAAGTCTCAAAGTTCATTAATTTGGGTTGTGGTGTCTTCTACAAAGAGCAAACCAGAGCCTGTTGAATAACACTGTCCCATTCCAGTTCCCCCTGCACCACTGTGAAGGCATTTCTGCTGCTGGGAGATTGTTTGGGCCTGACAATCATAGAATAGAATTACAGGATCACCAAGGCTGGAAAAGGCCTTTAAGATCATCAAGTCTATCTATCTATCTATCTATCTATCTATCTATCTATCTATCTATCTATCTATCTATCNTCTATCTATCTATCTATCTACCTATCTACCCAGCCATAACCAAACTACCATGACCACTAAACCATATCCTGACATGCCACATCTACAGCTTCTTGAACACCTCCAGGCATGATGACTCCACCACCTCTCTGGGCAGCCTGTTCCAACCTCATCACTCTCACACAAGAAGTATTTCCTCATGTCCAACCTAAATCTCACCTGGCACAATTCAAACCCATTTTCTGTCATCCTGTCACTGGTTACTTGACAGAAGAGACCAACACCAACCTCACTCCAACCTCCTTTCAAGTAGCTGTAGAAAGCAATGAGCTCTCCCCTCAGCCTTCTCTTCTCCAGGCTGAATGCCCCCAGCTGCCACAGCTGCTGCTTGTATGACACACTCCAAGCCTGTGCCCAGCCTCATTGCTCTTCTCTGGACACCCTCCAGCTCCTCAATGTCTTTCCTGTCCTATGGAACCCAGAACCAAACCCAGTACTCAAGCTGTGGCCTCATCGGGGCCGAGTACAGGGACACCGTCAGTACCTTACTCCTGCTGGACACACTGGGTTTGGTACAGGCCAGGATGCCCTTGGCCCTCTTGGCCACCTGGGCACACTGCTGGCTCACATTCAGCCACCCACCAGCATCCTCAGATCCTTTTCCACGGGGCTGCTTTCCTGCCACTCTGCCCCAAGTCTGTGGCACTGCTGTTGTGACCCAAGTGCAGGACCCAGCACTTCGCCTTCTTAAATTCATTCTGTGGGTCTCAGCCCATGGATTTAATCTGCCCAGGTCCCTCTGCAGAGCCTTCCTCCCCTCTAGCAGCTCAACCTTCCCTATCTTTGCAGTGCCTAGCAAGGCATTGCTGCTGCTTACCACAGAGGGGGTTGGACTAGGTGACCTTTGGAAGTCCCTTCCAACCCAGACCATTCTGTGATTCTTTGATTCTATGATTTAGTTCTATTGACATTTTTTAAAAGGCAAACTGATAAAGACCAAGAGAATTGGTCTGATGAGGAGAGAGAAGTGAAAAAAAAAAAACAACCTTTATCTGCTAGCATCAGCTGCTGTTGTAATATGAAGAGCAAAAACATCACATTGCCCTCTGTCCACCTCCCAAGAAGCTGGTTGTGTCTAGCATCATTGCAGGCCAATGAGAAGTGGCCTGGAGACAAGAGCATTTCACCTCTCCTGGCACCAGAAGCAGTCAAGGCACAGTGCTGATACAGGAGGTTATTGTGGCAATTTGTAGAAGCTCTTTGCTCACGAAAAAAAATAGAAAAAAATCCTTCTATATTTGTATTTCCACACTGAAAAGACATCTCTGTGACATCATCTTGTTCATCCTAACACTTCAGGGAGAATGGAAGAAGTGAAATGCTAGGAAAAGGGACCAGGCACTTTTATGTTTTTGCCAGTAAACCACACAGGGAAGATGTAACCAAAACACCAACTGGTCACTTCAGTTCTCAGAAACAGTTCAGCAGATGAATTGTTGTTCAAGGGCAGTTGGGCTCCCAGACACAAGAGCATTCTGTAGTAAGCTTAATTATTCATTTTAATTATGCATTTTAATTAGCAAGGAACTAACACAGAGCTTTTCTCCCAATTTCTCAATAACACCACTCTGTAATAGTACAGGACAAACTTGTAACTGAAAACTTCAACTGTCTAGGGCTGAGAAAAATTACTCTGGGCTCAAGGGGTCTTCTTCCTCATTCAGTCACATTCAGTGAGCAGGTTACATCCACCTCTGATTATTTTCAGGAGCCTTCTAATTATTTATTCTGTTCATGGACAGCATCAAGAAAACGCTCTGCACAGCTCCTTCTCCCAGTGGTGCTTCCTCTGCCAATACAGCTGAGGTCAAGAGAGGGGATTCTACCCCTTGACTCTGCTCTGCTGTGACCACACCTCCAATACTCCCTCCAGTTCTGGTGTTCTCATCACAGGAAGGACACAGAGCTGTTGGAGTGAGTCCAGAGGAGGACCACAAAGATAATCCAAGAGCTGGAGCACCTCTGCCATATGGATAGGTTGAGTGAGCTGGGGTTGTTCAGCGTGGACAAGAGAAGGCTCCAGGGGGACCTTAGAACTGCCTTCCAATACCTGAAGGGGTTACAAGAAGGCTGCAGAGGGACTGTTTGCAAAGGCCTGCAGTGACAGGACGAAGGCAATGGTTTGAAATGAGAGAAGAGCAGATTTAGATTGGATGTGAGGAAAGAGTTCTGCACCATGAGGGTTCTGAAACACTGCAATGGGTTGCCCAGGGAGGTAGCTGAGGCCCCGTTCTTGGGTGTGTTCAAGGTCCAGCTGGGTAAGGCTGTGAGCAACCTGCTCTAGAAGAGGATGTCCCTGCAGGGGGGTTGGACTGGATGACCTTTGGAGGTCACTTACAACCCAAACCATTCTATGCTTCTATGACTTTGCCTGACCTTTCTTAGCTGAAGGCAATACTAGTTTTACTTCCACGTGTTCATTTATGCATTGTAACTTCCCTGATTATTTCAAACACATTATCGAAAATGCTTTTCTTTATGGTTCTCATGATGAGAACTTGCTTGCTCCACCATTTGTCTCCAACAATAGAAGGTCCATGCAGTGTATGTGGCTCTGTGTAGACCAACTGCTGTGCCTGTCTGTAACAAACTTTATGTCCTTTAGGATTTCTGTTTTCCCACCCTTCTCCCCCAACAGCTTATTGGTGCATGCTGTTCGTATGACGGGACATTGAGATGCTGGAGCATGTCCAGAGAATGGCTGGTGAAGGGTTTGGAGAACAGGGCTGCTGTGGAGCAGCTGAGGGACCTGGGGGTATTTAGTCTGAAGAAACAGGCTGAGGAGAGGTCTCATTGCTCTCTACAAATCCCTGAAAGGATGCTACATGCATCTGGAGACAGAAAGTACCTTGGGACGGCAACATTTCCTCATTTGCATCAATTCCGGGAATGCTTTTGGTGCAAGAAAGCCCTTGTGCTATGTTTTACCTATCAAAATGTCAGTCCAGTTGAAATAGTTGTACAGGAGCAAAATTAACATTATGGGTGAGGCACCAAGTTCTTTCCCAGAAACAGAGCCAGAAAGTGAATGCTCCTGATCTGGTCTGATGGGAAAACAAAAAGGCAGATGGAGGGCTGAACTTCTCAGATAGCTTCTTTACATTTCAGTGGCCTTCACTGACCTAGTCAGTGTTTGTGCTGGCTGAGAAACTGGTGTCAGGCGAGCTCCAGAACAGATGATGCTGTGTGTTACTCTGGACAGGGCTCATCCAATGATCAGGAGTAAAATAGAGTCAGTGTGGCTTTATGTGCATTTTCCTGCCCAGCAATTAAAGTGTAACAAATGAATGAAGCTCTGCAGCAGTTCAAGTACTATCCTCAAGCCAGTTCTGCAAAGTGGGACATAGAGCTATAAGTGGCCTTGCTGAAATGGCCTTTATTTTCCACAGCTCCTGATCAAAGCAGTTAGCTTACACTGAGCATCTTCTAACTCCTGACACCTGAACACACAGCAGGAACACCAGCCTGGAGTGCCTGTTCCACTGCTTGCAGCAATCCCACAGCTCAGCCTGAATGAAGTCCTTCCCATGATTAAGGAATGCTTCTGCACTGAGAGCTGCATCCCACTGGGAACAGGCTTGTTTGAAGACCTGAGCTGTGCCCCAGCATGGCCTCCAATGGCTCTCATTTTGCCTGCGTTTGGGTTCAGTTTTGTATCTGGTTTTCACTTAAAATATTCCCTGGCTATTCCAAAGCACATTAAGCTGAAAGTTATCAGACTCCACAAAACAGGAGAGTAAAAGAATAGGTCTAAATGGGCCAAGACAAGCTTTTAAGAAACAAAGTGAAGCATAAAAAGAAAAGGAAAAAGTTCCCCGTGGATAGTTTCCAGCATTGCTTTGAATTTGATCAGCTCTCTCTCCTCCTCTGATTCCTTTCTTTTCAACTGAAAACGTTGAGTTCTTTGGCTTAGGCTACCACCTTTCTGCAGCTAAAAATAAAAACTCTTAAATGCATCCAGGTGTTTTGAGCTCAAAGTAGTGACTCCTCACAATGAGCTATGGGCAGAGTACCAAAGCTGGGGCTGTGGAGCCTCCTTGGCAAGCAGCTGTCCCACCAGGCTCTGCAGCCACACAGCCACAGGGAAAACCTGCAGAGGGCAAGGTCAAGGCAGCCAGCAAAGACAGGCTCCTTCCCCCTCACCCTCTAGAAGAGCTCCAAGGGAATAACTCAATGTTGGGTCAGGGTCGGGACTGCTTCTTAACGCACATTTCAAGCTCTCCACCTGCTCCTTTTTAGCCCTGCCCTACCACAGTGATATGGCAGAGATATTGAGAAAGGGCCTTATAAATGCATCTAAAGCTCTGAAGGGTGGAGGTCAAGAGGATGGGGCTGGGCTCCTTTCCACTGGTGCCCAGTGATAGAACAAGGGGCAATGGGTACAAACTAGAAAACAGGTTTCACCTGAACTTAAAGGAAAACTTCACTTTGAGTGTCCTAGAGCACTGGAGCAGGCTGCCCAGAGAAGTTGTGGAATCTCCTTCTCTAGAGGCTTTCAAAATCCATCTGGGCATGTTCCTGTGCAACCTGACCTAGGTGTACCTGCTTTAGCAGGGGAGGCTGGACACTGCTGGCTCGTGTTCATCCAGTAGGTAACTCCATGAAAATCTGTCCATTTCTGTCTTGTTTTGGTAGAAAATACCATGAGTTAAGGTTGTGGCAGTGAACTGTCCAGCACACCCCCACAGGTTGTTGTTTTGTAAGTTGCATGCCTGAAAGACTCTAGGAGATTGACTGCAAGCAGCCCTGTGCTTCTGTTGAACATTACTGAAACATCACCTAAAGCATCTCTGGCCTTTTGTTCTCTCCTCTTGCATGCTTCTGCCATGTCATGGACACACGCTCAAAGGCTGAAAGGGATTTGCCTCATCCAAAGGTTTGGGCTGAAATCTAAGAAGGCTTAGCAGGATGAATGTACTGGGCTAAACAGACATCTGAGGTCTAAGATCTCCCTGGAGTCTTCTCTTCTCTAGGCTGAACACCTCCAACACCCTCAGCTTGTCCTCATAGCAGAGGTGCTCCAGCCTTTGGATCATGTTTGTAGCCTCCTCTGAACTTACTCCAGCAGCTCTGTGTCCTTCTTATGCTGGGGACACCATAATTGGAGGCAGGATTAAAGGTGAGGGCTCAGCAAAGCCGAGTCAAAGGGCAGAATCCCCTCTCTTGCCCTGCTGGCCACATTCCTCTGGATGCAGCCCAGCACAGGGCTGCCTTCTGGGTTGTGTGAGGGCACTGCTGGCTCATAGGGAGTTTCAGTTACACTCCGTTCAGCTCTGTGTTTGCACACCAGCACAGCCAGCCAGCTGCACACCCACGTGTGCTGAGAAGGGGGGTTCATGTTGTGGTTCTGTTTTCAGGTGTGACACTTTGATTTTCTTTCCTTCCTCGTGAATCCAAAGTACTTTTGAGATATTTCTGTGCAGCAGAGCTCATAGGCAAGCTTTCAACAGATGCCAAAGAAGAAAGGCAGTCACAGTTCTAAACGACCTCAAATCCTTGGAAGTGATACCAGTTGTGTGCATTGACAGTAATCCTGGCTGATGCCCTCCACATGGATGATCTTTGTTCACCTGCTTTCATTGTCCCATCAGTTTTTTATCCTTAGAACCACAAGTTCTAAGCATAAAAAGAGTTACAGGAGAGTAAGGCAACAGCACAAAATCCATGTGCACAGACATTGTTGTGCTGCAGTTTGGCACTGCAGACAAACTAAAAATGTAGATGTTGGTGCTTAAAGTCAACATCTACCATGAAGATGCTTTTCCTTACTTTATTTTCCCCTCACTGGTGTAAGTCTGTGTTTGTCTCTCTTGGCAGATTAACCGAAGCACATGGAACAGCTGTAAAAATCATCAGGAGGATGCAGTATTTTGTAGCCAGAAGAAAGTTTCAGGTAAGCGGCACCAGTAACCATGTCTATAGCTGGAGAGCTTAAGCATAGGATGTCAGAAGTGCTCTGGAAGGAGCTGCTCTTTGTGCATGTGGTTGGAATCAGTCAAAGGCACTGTTTAGGCTCTCAGCCTCATACTGGACTTATGTGGATTTTATCATCCCATGGGCAGAACTCTGAATGATCCATGGATATGATACAAAATCTTGTGAGGCTGTGCAGTCAGCATGGTTCTTTCTCACTGTTTTACTGCATTTGGTTTACTTGGGTTCTCTTTCTTTGTTTTACCATGCTGGTGTGGGGTGGATTAGAAGGGCTGTGGTGAGTAGGTCAAGAGAGGTTCTCCTTCTCCTCCACTCTGCTCTGCTGAGGCTGCATCTGGAATATTATGTCCAGTTCTGGGCCTCTCGGTTCAAGAAGAACCTCAGGGAACTGCTTGAGAGAGTCCAAGCAGAGCCACAGATGCCAAAGGCAGTGGAACATCTCCCTATGAGGACAGGCTGAGGGAGCTGAGGCTCTTTAGCTTAGAACACAGGAGCCTGAGGGTTGCCCTCATTCATGTGGATGAAGACGTGCAGGGCAGTGTGGGGAGGACAGAGCCAGGCTCTGCTCAGGGATGCCCAATGACAGGACAAGGGGCAATGGAGGCAAACTGGAGCAGAGGAGGCTCCACAGGAAGAAAAGGGAATTTTTTTTTCCTGTGAGGGTGCCAGAGCCCTGGAGCAGGCTGCCCTGAGAGGCTGTAGAGTCTTCTCTGGAGACATTCCAAACCCACCTGAATGCATTCCTGTGTGACCTGCCCTGGGTACTCCTGCTCTGCCAGAGGAGTTGGACTGAATGATCTGCGGAGGTCCCTTCCAACCCCTGACATTTTGTTCAGAAGTCCCCTGCTCACAGAGGGGGACTTTTCCTGAGGGTGTCTAGAGACAGGACAAAAGAGAATGGTTTGAAGCTGAGGGAGAGCAGGGTTAGACTGGATCTTAGAAAGAAGTTCTTCAGTGTGAGTGTGCTGAGACTCTGGAATAGGCTGCCCAGGGAGGCTGTGGCTGCCTCCTGCATGGGAGTGTTGAAGCCCAGATTGGATGAGGCCTTGAGCAGCTGAATCTAGTAGACCTTAGAGCTGCCTTCCAATAGCTGAAGGGATCCTCCAGGAAGGCTGCTGAGGGACTTTTCCTGAGGGTGTCTATAGATAGGACAAGGGGGAATGGTTTGAAGCTGAGGGAGAGCAGGGTTAGACTCGAGCTTAGGAAGAAATTCTTCAGTGTGAGGGTGGCGAGACTTTGAATAGGCTGTGGCTACCTCCCACCTGAGGGTGTTAAAGACCAGGTTGGATGAGGCTTTGAGCATCTGAGTCTAGTTGAGAGGTGTCCCTGCTGATGGTGGGGAGGTTGGAGCAGATGGGCTCTGAGGTCCCTTCCAACCTGAGCCATTCTAGGATTCTATAGTGATTCTAATATTATTTAAGGTTTTATAGTTGGAGCTCTGGGAACATCCAAAATTGAACCCAAATGGATTTGGGATTATGGACAGAGTAGACAGAATGAAAGCTAAAATAGTTAAGTTCTGCCTTTACCAAACTTTCCTGGAAGCCCATTACCTCCCACCTTAACTTGTATTGTGCTAACATCTCCCAATAAAAACATGACAGGAGATTGTTCCAAAGTTTGGCAGGATATATGATGCTCAGATTTAAAGCTCTGTGGGAAAAGAGGAGAGAAAAACAATGAAAGTTCTTTAGAGGGGACCCAGGCAGGCTGCACTGAACAGGACTTTGCAGCCATAGGATTCAGAACTGGTGATAAAAGGGATAGCAGACAGAGAAATTCTTTGGAGGGAGAGCAGCAATTTCATTTGGAACGAGCAGAATTAATTATGCACATAGTAGCCCATGGGGGAGAAGGGGGAGAGGTAGAGAAAAATCCCCATCCTATCTATGCTGTGCGCCATGCAGTGTTTAAATAGAGTGTCCAAAGGAGAGGACAGAGGATTTAGCCAAACTGCTCTCAAAGCACCCCTGCTAGTCCATCTAAAGAGTGATACTGGCACTGCTTCTCTGGGTGAAGACAATAGGCTGCTTTCCTGGCCAGAAATAGTGATGTGTCAGCGTCTGCAAAACGTGAAGCTGGGGAAGGCAAAAAAAGAGAAAGCAATAAACTGAAAACTGAAACCTGCCTCCCCTGCAGAGCATCTCACAAGTGCACACAAATGCACAGAGCCAGGAACTCCTCTGATAGTAATAACCCAGGTAAGTGCTGATGGCATTTTGTCAGAAGAGCCTTTTTGCTTCTTTATTCACTTCACAGGATTTGTCTCCATTCCAGCTCTACGCTTTCATTTGAAATTTCTAGGATCCTGTGGCTGCCTTCCAAGCATGACTGCAGCACATACTGTAGGTGTTCAATGCATGTGTGCAGTGGTGCATGCTAATGGCTCTGGCTGGAGCTGTGACAGAGTGGAAGCAGACAACAAGATGACTAATGAGCTGTTTTCAGTAATTTCCAATTACTAGATTTGCAGTTTGCTGGGTTTTGTTGGGCTTTTTTCCCCTTTTCTTGAATCAGAGCCAAAAAGGAGACATCTTGCCCCACATTTCCCATAGGGTTTGGTGCAGCTCTGCAAAAAGCTGGTATTTTGAAAAAGACACCATTTTCCTTTATTCCACCACACACTCATCAATTTCACTTAACAAAATGTTACCGTGCTGCACTTGCCGTCATCACATCCCTTGATGCAAATTCACTGCCTTAGTGGAGAAGTTCTGCCTTAGGAATTGGAGCTAGAAACCTGAGCTTGGCAGAAGCATCTAGATACTCATCAGAATGGCAGGAGAGCTGGGCAGAGGGCAGGGATTTAGCTCTCTTCATTTTTTCATTTGTTCTTTTTTTATTAATTAGAACTGCACCCTTTTTATCTGACCTCCTAAGTATTGTTACAGCAAAGATAACCAAACTAAAACCTGCATGCAGGAGTCTTCAGGCTTATGCAAAGCATCTGCCTTCACAGTTAGTTAAGCAAAGACATCCCTGTCACCAGACATCTTTACTCTTTAGAGGTATTGGATTCTGGGTCTAAATGTTATGAATTGTGCCTATCTCTGTAGCTCAGTCCCCTGGCATTATGATTAACGTAGGTTTGGAATGAGTCAAGAGATAGTGAACATTGATAGTCTTGGATGAATTACATCACTTGGGCTTAGATAAATCATACAACTTGGGTTTAAATAAATCATGTATCTTGCCTTTAGGTAAATCACATATCTGGTTTTTAAAATAAGTCATCTGCCTTGGTTTAAAATAAGTCATATATCTTCGGTTTAAATAAATTATATATCTTGGCTTCAGATAAATTAGATAGCTTGGGCTTGTGGTTTTTAAATACACTGCAGCAGTCTGATAGTTTGCTCAGTATGAAGGAACATGAAGATATGACTCCAGCTGACAATAATGGAAGTCATTTGGCTTCATCTCTACAATGGATACGCACTCCTACAATCTCAGAGTCATAGAATGTCAGAGTTTGAAAGGGACCTCCAGAGATCATCCAGTCCAACCCCCCTGCCAGAGAAGGATCACCCAGGGCAGGTCACACAGGAACACATCCAGGTGGGTTTTGAAAGTCTCCAGAGAAGGAGACTCCATAACCTCTTTGGGCAGCCTGTTTCAGGGCTCTGTCACCCTCACCATAAAGAAGTGTCTCCTCATGTTGAGGTGGAACCTTCTGTGTTCCAGCTTGAACCCACTGTTCCTTGCCCTATCACTGGGCACCACTACAAAAAGCCTGGTACCTTCGTCTTGACACCCACCCCTCAGATGCCCACATGTCTTTTATTCATTGCAACAACCATTGTGAAATGAGCAGTAAATAACCTGTGGAAGATGGGAAGAGGGTGAAGGGCTGTCTGCGCCACAGCTGAAGTTTAAATGACACTCACCTTCCATCTCATGCATGGCTCCTTCCACAGCAAGCTCGCAAACCCTACGACGTGCGCGATGTGATTGAGCAGTACTCGCAGGGACACCTCAACATGATGCTCCGGGTGAAAGAACTCCAGAGAAGGTAGGGCCAGTCTGCTGCAGGAGAGAGCTTATTTCTCTGGTGCCAGCTGGCTTTAGGAAAGATTTGTTCTTAATGAACAGTAATTGTCCAAAATTGCAAGCACAACAGGGAGCACAATATCCAGAGGATTTAACTTGGAGTCATTTTTAACCCTTTTGATGACCGCATTTACAATTATCCTTTATTCTCCTCTCCTTCTCCCCCAAGTGACATTAAAAGAAATTAAGGTGCATGCTGTGAAGTTTATCTCTGAAGTGGGCTTTTCTGCTCTCTCCTTATGAAAGGAAAACTTCGCAAACAATGATTTACTTTCCTGACCCCTCCCTGTGGTTCTCCACAACTGAGAGCAATCTGGTCTGCTTGCGCTCCCTACTTTCGCTGGAATTTTCCCCTTTCCACGTTCCTCCATGCACAGGCTTCCTCTGAGTTTGGAAGTAGCAGCTGAAACATTTTGCTACAAACCTATTCTCTTCTCTTTCAGCACAAAGTGCCCTTCTCTTTACAAATTAACACTGTAGACTGGGGCAGCAGACCAAACTCCTCTGGACCTTAAATGAGATGAAAAACAAACCCAAACCTCCTGGAATCTCCTGTGTCAACATTGTAGATATTAACTCCACCTGCGTGCCATGCAAGGAAGAGTTGCAAACGTTACTGTAAAGCCATTCTGTTTGTATAGGCTTTGTTAGTAGATTAAAATGTCACAGGAGAACTGTGTTCTAGTTACAACATGAAAGTCCAAGAAATAAAATATTAGTGCTCATGAAAATAATAATCATAGTATGGTTTGGGTTTGGAAAAAAAAACCTCCAAAGAGCTAAACTGCTCCCCATGTGTGCAGAAAGTCCTCCTAAGCTCCTGCTTTGACTTCCTTTGCTTTAGCTTTAAAGCCACTGTAAATTCTCATGTAAATTGTGCTGCTCTGTTTTCCTAGCAAGGGAGTTTAAGTTGCTTGATAATTGCACTGCTGGTAATACTCTGTTTGCTTTTCAGATTGGACCATTCCTTGGGAAAGCCAGGCTTGTTCCTCTCAGGTATAGTGAAAACTTATTAACTCCATAACTTTGTGAAAACACCCACAGCCCTGCTGAGGCTGCCTCTGCAATATTGTGTCCAGTTCTGGGCCACTCAGCTCAAGAAGGACCTCAGGGAACTAACTGCTCAAGAGAGTCCAGCACAGAGCCACAAAGATGCTGAAAGCAGTGGAACATCTCCCTGTGAGGACAGACTGAGGCAGCTGGGGCTCTTTAGCTTGGAACACAGGAGTCTGAGGGCTGCCCTCATTCATATGGATAAAGATGTGAAGGGATGGGGCCAGGCTCTGCTCAGGGATGCCCAATGACAGGACAAGGGGCAATGGGTGCAAGCTGGAGCAGAGGAGGCTCCACAGGAAGAGAAGGGAAAACATTTTTCCTGTGAGGGTGCCAGAGCCCTGGAGCAGACTGCCCAGAGGGGTTGTGGAGACTCCTTCTCTGGAGACATTCCAAACCCACCTGGATGTGTTTCTGTGTGACCTGCCCTGGGTGATCCTGCTCTGGCAGGGCAGTTGGACTGGATGCTCTTTGGACGTCCCTTCCAACCCCTAACACTCTCTGGTTCTGTGTGATTCTGTGATTCTAATCCAACCAATCATGCATGAATACATCATCCTGTGAATAAGCCCTAGAAGAACTGTGTAAAGATGAAAACCTTGCATTCAGGTGGTAGGAGAACAAATGGAAGTCAATAACCAATGTCAATAATGTGTCAGGAGTTAGAAACACAGTGCAGCAAGTATTTCCACACAACTGTTCTTTCTGAATCATTTGTACTGGGATTAGAAGCTCTGTTGGTTCCACCTAAAAGACCTTCCTTTCTGAACAACCTATGGATTTCATTTTTGGAAAGCCCAGAGGAAGATCAAGGGTATTCCAGTACCTTAAGGGGGCTTCAAGAAGGCTGCAGAGGGACTGTTTGCTAAGGCCTGTAGTGACAGGATGAGGGCAATAGTTTGAAATGAGAGAAAAGCAGATTTAGATTGGGTGTGAGGAACAAGTTCTTTAGCTTGAGGGTTCTGGAACACTGTAACGGGTTTCCCAGGGAGGTAGTTGAAGCCCATCCCTGAAAATGTTCAAGGTGAGACTGGACAAGGCTCTGAGCAACCTGCTCTGGCGGAGGATGTCCCTGCTGACTGCAGGAACCTTTGGAGGTCCCTTCCAACCCAAGGCATTCTACTCTTCCATGGTACCTCATATACCGTGTCCATGCCCACAGATCACCTCTAACCAAAGACCAGGTTGCCCTTTAAACTGACAGTCTTGTGAATTAGACAAACTAATTCCCTTCTCTCCAACTCCCCTCTTTTACTCTGTACCCCATGGAGAAATTCTTTATTGCTGTGTTTATATTATTTACTCTCCTCTCCTATTAGCAGCTTCTCTTTTTATTTTTTTCTTTAAATATTGTAAGTATAACTCTTAGTTTATTACACTGCCAGTGAATGTCCTATTTTTATTATTCTTTATTTAGAAAAAGGGATAGACAAAGGATACTGCACTGTGGGAGCCAGACTGATCCGTCTAGAGGATAAGGTAAGTGCTTGAAAGCTTTTATTTTTTCTCCTGGGTAATGATATCTGATCTACAGACATGCAAGATAATATCTTGGCATGATTTACTTTAGAATTACAAGGCACCATAATAAAGAATAATATCCTCATTTTTGTAAGGGGCTTGATGAAGTATCATGTAGATGTTGTTCAGAATTAACTGTTTCCCTGCCACACAGACCTGGTTCTTGATTTTTGAAGGGATTACTTTCGTGCTAAAGCCAAATCACACATCCTGTGCATAAGGCCTGGGAACTGACAAGGTGTTTGTCACGCTGGAATTAGCGAGTGAAACAGAAAAATTAGTAGTCAGGAGGCTTTGTGAATAGCTGCAGGCAATATATCAGTTAATAACCATGAGGTTCTTAACTGTTTACTGCTGTTTTTCTCCTGTGTCTTTTCACCTTTGTCTTGATTCTGCCCTTCTCGCACTGTCTTTTCTCCAAAAATGTATCCATCTTTGTAACTAATTGTAGTTACTCAGAAGTATGTCCAAAGACCAAAGCTCAGTGAGGCTCTATTTGTTTACACCTCTTCTAAACATCTTCAAGAGCTTTTTCCACTGAAGTGATGCAAAAAAATTGCAAGTTTGCTTAAACCTAGGAACCTGGGTTTGGTCATTTCTGTCACCCACCCCTAAAAGCTGGTGTCCCTAGAGCAGTGGTGCCTTCTGTGGGCAGCAGCATGGCAGCAGGTTTGGTATGTGGTAGGATGTAACAGCTGAGACAAAAGCCTGTTCAAATTTAGCATAATTATTGTCCCTTTTATCCTTGTCTTACCCAAATTTGTCATGCAAATATTCTCTTCACTTTTTTCAGGGGAAGTGAGACAAGGTGGAAAGAGGAAGGAAGTTTTTCATTGTTCTTTAGAACTGTGTATCTTGCCAAGAGAGAGAAACTGAAATGAAACAAATACAATTCCTTCTTGCCTCATATCTGCTGACCATTGCTAGGACCACATTGGAAACTGGTGATCCTGTAATGTCGAAGGATAGATTTGTCTGGTTTCTAACTTGCCAGTGTCAGAGACTCAGCTTCACAGATAAACACAAATTATAAAAAACATCTTTTCAAGTGGATTGTGCATTCAAAGTGAAAATGCCTTTTGTTTCAAGTACACTTCAGAACACACCTGTTCCTGCCTAGCCTCTGTGCATGCTTTAGATCCGCGGCATAGTGTGTTCAGATTTCTTGAAGATGCGGATACAGAGAAAGCCACAGTGCAGACTTGAAAGATTAGCAAGGAGTCAGATTACTGTGGGTGAGAAATGTTGCTAGTCTTGTAAGTGCTTCTAGAAGCAGTTGATCATGAATCCTAGAATGGTTTGGGTTGTAAGAAACCTCCAGAAGTCATCCAATCCAACTCCCCTGCAGTCAGCAGGGATATCCTCCACTAGACCAGGTTGCTCAGAGCCTTGTCCAGCCTCACCTTGAACATCTCCCTGCACGGGGCCTCAACTATCTCCCTGGGCAACCTGTTGCAGTGTTTCACCACCCTCATGGTGCAGAACTTGTTCCTCAGATCCAATCTAAATCCGCTCTTCTCTCATTTCAAACCATCGCCCTTGTCCTGTCACTGCAGGCCTCTGCAAACAGTCCTTCTGCAGCCTTCTGGTAGCCCACTTCAAGTACTAGAAGGCTGTTCTTAGATCTACCTGGAGCGTTCTCTTTTTCAGGCTGAACAACCCCAGCTCCTTCAGCTTATCCTTATAGCAGAGGTGCTCCAGCCCCTGATCATCTTCATGGCCCTCCTCTGGACTCTCTCCATCAGGTCCATGTCCTTCCTGTGTTGAGGGCTCCAGAGCTGGATGCAGCACTGCAGTTGAGGTCTCAGCAGAGCAGAGCAAAGGGGCAGAATCCCCTCTCTCCATCTGCTGGCTGCACTGCTTTTGCTGAAGCCCAGGGTGTGACTGACCTGGCCTGCAAGCTCACACTATTGTCTTCGTGGTCTTCTTACTCATCAGTATTTATGAAACAGAGAGGGAAAAATTTGTTGGCACTGGTCCAGCTTTAGGCCATGTGCTGTGGATTTCATAGGTCTTTATTTCAAAGCTTTCATTAGTGTCCTGCCCGGGTACCGTGATGTGAGAAGAGCAATGATGCAGAAGATGCTGGTGTATGCAGTAAATGCTGCATTCACTGCTCTTTGTTGCAAGTGGCTGTTTATGCCCTGACTTTACAGCTTAAACCTGCTGTAAAATGGAACTCCATCTGATTCACAAAGGTTATCTCTGCATCAGTGCTGCCTCACTGCCAGTGCTCAGAGCAGGTGAAGCCCCACAGTTTGCCATGTTCTATGTCTGTTGTAAGCCACTTAGTAATCACTCTGTAGCAGGACTTCACAACCATGTTCTCAGGACAACAGTCATACAAGTTAAAAAAACTCTGATGGTATGACCATCTTATATAGATCTAAATATAGTTGGCACAAGCTGAAACCATTGAGTGTGGGCAAGTCTCAGCTGCTATTTTATTTGAAGAATCAGAGCATGATGCTTTAGCTGCCCGCATGTTGTGTGGGAATAGGTGATTCCTATCTCCTATTGTTTTGGGGAAAACAAACAGGACAGAATCAAAATATGTCTAAGTATTTTCCTAAGATGACTCTATAAAAGCATTCAGTCATGGCAGCTTCCTTTTTGTTCTCAGCGCAGACTGGAAATGTGAAATGAAACACCAGAATGTGAGGGAGCCCAAGGCATTTGTTCTTTCAATACCAATGAACCTTCTTCTGAGTGTGCAAGGCTCCATTCTGATATTCATGCAAAGGAAGCAGATATAATGCACCAAAATGGCAAACATTTGTTATGTTGGTTTTGGTGGTGTGAGTTTGGNCTTTATTTCAAAGCTTTCATTAGTGTCCTGCCCGGGTACCGTGATGTGAGAAGAGCAATGATGCAGAAGATGCTGGTGTATGCAGTAAATGCTGCATTCACTGCTCTTTGTTGCAAGTGGCTGTTTATGCCCTGACTTTACAGCTTAAACCTGCTGTAAAATGGAACTCCATCTGATTCACAAAGGTTATCTCTGCATCAGTGCTGCCTCACTGCCAGTGCTCAGAGCAGGTGAAGCCCCACAGTTTGCCATGTTCTATGTCTGTTGTAAGCCACTTAGTAATCACTCTGTAGCAGGACTTCACAACCATGTTCTCAGGACAACAGTCATACAAGTTAAAAAAACTCTGATGGTATGACCATCTTATATAGATCTAAATATAGTTGGCACAAGCTGAAACCATTGAGTGTGGGCAAGTCTCAGCTGCTATTTTATTTGAAGAATCAGAGCATGATGCTTTAGCTGCCCGCATGTTGTGTGGGAATAGGTGATTCCTATCTCCTATTGTTTTGGGGAAAACAAACAGGACAGAATCAAAATATGTCTAAGTATTTTCCTAAGATGACTCTATAAAAGCATTCAGTCATGGCAGCTTCCTTTTTGTTCTCAGCGCAGACTGGAAATGTGAAATGAAACACCAGAATGTGAGGGAGCCCAAGGCATTTGTTCTTTCAATACCAATGAACCTTCTTCTGAGTGTGCAAGGCTCCATTCTGATATTCATGCAAAGGAAGCAGATATAATGCACCAAAATGGCAAACATTTGTTATGTTGGTTTTGGTGGTGTGAGTTTGGGGTTGGGGTTTTTTTTTTTGTATTTGCATCTTTTTGGCACATTAGGCTAAAATACTTATGTTTACACAGGGAAAACAAAGTTAAGCTTCCCAGATATCTCTGTTTTAATGGGACAATAGAAATGACCACATCCTGCTGTCAAACGTCTTCCCCTTAACTATTTTCCCATGTCTCGTGGGCTCTCCTGATTTAACAGTTCACTGTGTAGTAGCTGCTGTGTGCCCAAATGTGAAACAATGTTGGAGTCAGGAAGGACAAGCTTGGACTCAACCTCTGAGGAGAATAAATGAAGCAAGAGCATGTCTGACATCAGGCTCCAGCTGGTGGTGAAAAACGACCTCCCCCTTGGAACTAGAGAACCTTTGAGATCTGCGTCTTCCCTCTGGAGAAATTATTTTACCGTTCAGTCACCCAGTAGAGTGATGGCAGCCACCCAGCTGAGTGCCACATCTGATAAAATGACAGATTTTTGGGCAAAGGCCAGGTGCTGCAGACTGGTAAAAATGCAGTGTGGCTACAAACGCTTTGCGTGCTTAAAAATCTGCATCAGTGAGCTCCTGGTACACCTCCAGCCCAGGCTGGTCTTTCCCACCACTATCTTCGAGTTTATTTGTTTTAGCTGCTTCTCCAAAAGGGAGGCAGAATGTAATTTGCCCATGCAGAGCTGTGTGGTGTTTTGCATGAAGTCATAATTACTCTTTTTATCAATTTAGAGAGAGAGAGAGAGAAGTGTCCATGGCCAATGGTTAAGATGCACTCCACACCCTTGAGAGGTTTGCTGCTCTTTGAATTTCAGTGTGGGATTTACTGTGAAGAAGGGCATAGGCACAGATTTCTGAAGTGGTTGCTTAGTGATAGATAAAAGCCTTGAGACAGAAATGTTTCCAAGATTCAAAGATAGCAGCCTTCCATTCATGTGGCCTGAGCAGCATTATCTACAGCCTCTCTTTTGTGCCCATCCCAGCTCCATGTGGAAGTTTAAGGTAAGGAGGCAGAGGTAAGAAGAGGTTTGTATAGGAGGAAGCACTGCGCAGATCTGACACGAAGCATACACTTGTATGACTTTGCTTTTGAGCACTGCAAAGCTAACTAGAAAGGGACAAAAAGCATGGTTGTAGTTTCCAAAATAGCCTGGTTGCAGTTTCCAGACAACACACAAACCCTTTCTGGCAACAGCAGCACTGTGTAAGGCTTTGCTCCTCTTGCTAGCCCGCCACACTGCTTGGTGTAACTTCACCCACTGTGCTTTTCAACTTGTTTTGCTCCAAGCAGGGTGTGAAAATGTTATTTTGTTGTGGTCAGAGGAATAACCCAGTGTGATTCTTTTTGTAACAGCACTGAGATGCTCACAGAAGGAATGAGGTTTCTTTCCCAGCATGTGATGTGTGCCATTTGGCCGACCCTTGTTTTAGTTCCATGGCAGGGTTTCATTTTAAACTGTGGTGTGTAGCTATTGACAGATCCTTTTGAAATGCATTAAGGAGGACGCTGGTTCTAAGGTGATGTTCTAGAGCTGTCCTTAGTTTCTTCTCAGAATTGTAAAGT
Organism: Ramphastos sulfuratus; assembly: GCA_013399055.1. NCBI lineage: Eukaryota > Metazoa > Chordata > Aves > Piciformes > Ramphastidae > Ramphastos > Ramphastos sulfuratus. The sequence continues at coordinate 65,855 of WBNM01021422.1, read as the reverse complement.
AATGCTTCTTTCTGATGAGCTGAATATTCTTCTGCTTGCTTTTCTTTGTAAAATTAGAAACAAAAATCTTGGTGTGCCATGTCAAACTGCACAGCAAACTATAAATAAAAACAGGAGAGAGGAGAATTTGCAAGTGAAAGGTTAGAAGAGACAGCTGTGTTGTCTTGGAAAAAGAAAGCTATTAGGTATTTTTATAATTAGATGGCAGACTGCTTTATGTGGGATTTACAGTTATTATTTACCTCCATATTACCATAAGTCTTTCCATACTTAGAGGCAACATGTGATAGTGCTAGGAGCCAAAAGCACCCATTTGGTAGCATTTAAAAAAAAAAAAAAAAAAAAAAAAACAGGAACACTAAAGAGAAATCAGGGCAGTAAAGCAGAACCCTTCTGAGCTTGAGCCATCTCAGTAACGCAAGCCAGGACAAAAGTCTCATCCAACTTAAACAACTGCAGAGGGTGGGTTGTGGTGGTGGTCAGCTCTCTTTTCACCCATTTGAACACTCCTTCTAAAGCTAGTGGCTAACAAGATGTGATCAGGGAAGAGAGGAGCATTTCCCTGGTATGTTATTCCTTTTGGATAACAATGGAGAGCTGGCTGTTAGCAAATCTGACTCCCGCTGTGATTACATCAGGAGTCATTAAATAGTAAATTGTTTATCATGGCAGTGCCTGCAAGTACACCACAGTGAAAACCCTGTCAGAATTTCCATTATAAACCCATAATTTGTGGGTGGGGTGATGGACAGGAATGAGCTACATTAAAAA